>JAIPMN010000433.1:0-22234 GCA_020650975.1 Apostichopus californicus
ACCCTTCCCCAAACCCACAACTGAAAAAATTACAATCAAAAGCTGGTCTGCCTTGGTGAAACTGAACCATTTCTTGGTAATTTCAGATGTGTTTATCAGCTGACAGAAGGATTAATATTGCACCAAACTTATTCTTTCTTCAATGAGACATACATCATAAAAAAATTGGCATAAATTATGAAAGCACTTCTTGCCCTAGTATACCGAGATTAAATTTTACAAATTATAAATGAAATTCAATTGACAGAAATGAAAAACAAAAAAATTAACATTTTCAATGATAAAATACAGAAATTCCATTTATAGTTTATTTATAACATCAAGTACCAAACCTTTCAAAACTGAATATTAAACTATCTATAATGAAGAGAGGCATGGATTGCTACAAATGGATATATTTTGTTGACAATAATGTTGCACAAAAATCTCTCCATCATACTCACTGACAATCGGTAGCCAGAAAGAGGGTCGTCTTGCAGTGAGAAAGTGAAGATACCACTTCTTAACAAACTGGCATTTTTGGAAAATGATATAACTGAGGGAAGAATAAATACTAAAATCCTTCTTCTCAGAAACTACCTAACTAGAGGATGGTTTATGGCTTTAAGAACCAGAAGGCTTGTAAGTACTTGTATTCTAGCAAAGTGACTTTTACTCATACACTCCCTCAGGGGTTTGGTCTCGTACTTAGGGAGGGGGGGTGGGTAGGGCTCCAATCCCGCTTAGAGTATTGTACTCTACACGGGAGGTACAATAAAGATTAAGGGATAAACACATAACACTCTTGGGTTTTTTCTACATCATATTGATTCAAGCACTGTAGACTGAAAAAAAATATTGGAATGTGAAATTTCAGGTCTTAAACTTAACTTAGCATTCTGTACCACTGTCTTATTCCTTTTAACTACACCTGTGGTGAAATTCTCTCAGTCATAGTAAATAAATCGGGGAAAATTTTTTTTCTCCCTTCTACTTATCTATGCAAGTTTCAAATGAGCCAGTTTCCTTGTATATTGAATAAAGCTATACCCATCATTCATTCTGCAGTTTGTGGATTAGTTGAGCAAATCTGTGACACCAACCTTGAGAAATTGTGGGAAGCAGTCTGCTCCTATAAGTTTTTTTTTTCCGCGCAATGTCCCTGTAAATATGCGATTCATTATCAAAATTAAAGACTACACTCTTGCAAAAGTTATTTTCATAAAGCTTCATACCATGCTAGTGATAATTAAGTGAATTGGATTCTCATTATGTTAGTAGAGTGCCTAAGGAAGACGAAATTGTCATCATCGTTTCAGATGCGAAAAACTTTCTAACGTTTTCTGAAGACCCTCGTCTAAAGAAACGGGAGGTTCGTACCCAAAATCCTTCTTTGCATTCTTGATGCTGTAGTAGTGAACGGTCGCTGACAGGGTCACCTTCATGGGTGTGAGCGTGGGGTTGATTGTGACGATGGGACTTATTACCGAACAGAGGAATTGTATACAGACAGCAAAGTAGTAAGCTATGAAAAATGGTATGGTAATCTTTGGCGCGGAGTAGCCGAGTCCAGTCAAAGTCCTTCCGATGAAATCCCAAAATGGAACCGGTTCAGAATTAGTGATGTTGTATGCCTGGACATAAGAAAAGCATGAATTAGATTTGCATAAAATTTGCAATGCTTCACCACTGGGGAGCAGGGAGGACGGATGGGGTGGAAGGGGAGGGGGGTTAGAGTTAGGATTGGAACACAGCATATGTACCAATATTAATGTTTATGGTTTCCAAGCCCAGCTTACATCAGTGTTACCGTACATTTTTTATCATGAAAGAAAACTCTGCCAGATTAAGGAATATTTTTCCTTAGGGATGTGGTGAAGTTGATTGATCTTCAATGCATGTGTAAATTACTAATATTGTCATACACGCTCTTACATAAAGAAAAAGACAAGCTTTCTATTTGTAAAACATACTGCGTGCTACGAAAGAAACACCTCTGTTTAGTGCTGTTTGATGTTTGAACTGTACAGTATTTTTGTATCACCATAGCTTTAATGTATTTTTCTATCCTATTATATAGGTTTTATGGTGTATACCTTTTAGGCGATATTTTTGTACTATTTGCTTTTGAATGTTTCCTGTATTTTAAATGTTTCCTGTATAGTAATTGTTTCAATTCCTGTAAAGCGCTTCGAGCAGCGTTGCTGATGAAGGCGCTATATAAGTACTATTTTATTATTCTTATTTATTATTATTATTATCATGTTCTAATGTCTTTTTCTTGCAAACTTTGCATCTACCAGAGCCTCTCGGCAGGCAGATTCCCTCCCCCCGGCACACTCTGCTAAAGGTCAGGTTAGATAGAGATATCAAAGCAAACACAAAGAAGAAGATAAGCAAACAATACCCTGGGAAGATATAATAACTTTAGATATCGACTGTACCGAAGAAAGATAAGACCCAGTAATCACCGCTATCAGTGACTAATTTTATACCCAAGGGTACAACTGGCAAGATGACTTAATGAGCTGTAATATCAAACTGGATCATATTTGAAACCAGATTCAAATGTTCATTCCTAGGAAGAAAATCAATTACATTCAACTTTAAATACCCTGGTCAGTGTGCTAAAATTGTGATGATGCTGTCTACATTTTCCTGGGAAGCATCTGTTTGAGAATTATGCTTCCATGTTTTTGGGAGACAAATACAAGAATTTTCAAATATTGTGTCTATAAAATAACATCAATTTTTTGGTTTTATTTTTTTTCTTTATACAGTACACCTTAACAACATGAACAAAGTCCTGTTGTTGAGAAAGTTCTACATTTAATATGCAATTAACATGTCAAGCAGTCACACACAATCTTTACAGATTGCTACACTTACCCTGCCTGAAATTCTTGACTTGCGAGTGAGTTTCTCCGCCGCTAATATGTGCCCGTGAACCACATTTTCTACATATGTAAAATCTACTTTATTTTTTCCATTCCTGCAAAAAAAAAAAAAATTAAAATAATAAAAGCAACTGAGGTCAACATTGAAGGCTTCACCACTGAAAATATTGAAAAATAAAGTAAGTTCAATGCACTTTGGGTGGTTAGAACGAAAAAGGATAGTTAAACGACTGGAAGTTGACAGTCTCTAATGGTGCACCGTGCTAATAAGGTCACCAATTAACTCTGAACACGGCAGACTGAAAGTACTAAGGTTGTGGGGAGACAGGTAAGTAAGGAATCAAAGTAAAATATAAATGTCTGCAGAGTCAATTTCAAACTTCAGTATAAACAAAATTTAACGGTTAGATTCGCAAATTACCAGAATAACACAAATTATGTCGTGGTCGAACAGGGTCGTCTTTCAAAAGGAGAATTTCTCACCCATGCAAAACAAAGTTTCAACCAGCAGATTTACATGACAATGAGTTGGTTTTCCACATTTTTATCGACCATATACAGTTGTTCAAAACGACATGTCTGGCCCAGTGTTCCATCGCACATATTTTGAGTCGAGAATAGTGTAAAAAACATGATGCACGTGGCTTTGTTAAACCTGTTGATACTTGAATAACCTGTACGATAAACAAACAATTTTGTTTGGATGCTGATTTAACACAGTCACGGCCAACAAATAGTTGAGAGTCGCTTGACATGTCCTTAATTACTGGCTATCGAATGTTCATGCGGCAAATAAACTCGGAGGGCAATCAGAGGGTGGGACGATTGCAAATATTTTGCGACCAAAAATCTGTTATTTTCGGTCAAGAGGTATTATTCATGACTGAAATAATATTTTTTCAAACGATACTCACCCAATCTTGAATATGGTGGTACCTTTCTTGGCCATGGACACCAGGGTAGGTACGAAATGAGGGTCCCTAGGTCCAAATATACCGTGCGGCCTTAGAGCGATGGTACAGAAATCTTCGGATGGGTCGTTGGCTTCCAGCACTTCCTGTGGGTGAATTGGACATTAATGCAGTTTTATCAATCAATGTATAGATATGATGAGGATCGGTTCTTTTATTCGGATACTGTATTGAGATAAGTATGTGTAAATTGTGCATATCATGTGAAGGGATTAGAGATTAGATTAGGGATTAGACACGATGAGAAGCAGACAATTGGAAAGAATTAAGTAGCAATGATGGCTGCCATCTACGTTGCAATGGAATATGTTGTTCTGTGTTATATGTCTTACTTTACACCCTTATGTTCATCTGAAATTGAAACTAAAATATCTCATTTTCATTTTATTTTTGGCCAAAAAAGTTGTTCTAACCTAATTTATATTCAAAAAAGTTGATCAACCATAAAAATTGTGGAATATTTGCTTTATTAAAACAATCACGTAAAACTATTCAAAACCCAAATCATTTTGGAATCTTTCCTCCATTAAACCAAACATTAACAACATGGTGTGATAGTATATACAACAGTTCAAAGTGTTTAAAATTCACCAGTTTTAAGCAAATTCTTAAAGAGAAGAAATAATTGCTGGCATACAACTCCAACACTCTGCCAACTGATTTATCCAGTGCCTACATTGGTCCCTGTTAGTTATACATTCTTCATAACAGGGTCACCCTTGTAGACAACATACGATATCCCTGTGAGCTATGCTAAAGCTGTGACTGTGGTGACTTTATTTGTGTCAACTGCCATGGGGCAAATTTATATCTTAATACCTCTTCCTGTTCTATTTTGGATTCTGTGTAAGCATCCATGGGCTTCTCTGTATAGCCAAGTTCTTCTCGTCCGTTTTGTAGGTCTGTGCCCTCATAGATAACACTTGCACTGCTGGTCAGTATGAATTTCTGAAGGTAAAAGTAGCAAAAGAATGGTTAAATCTTTGTACCTTAAAGGGTGTGAAGACTCGTGCAAAAAGAAACGTCTAATGCCGGTAATTTGACCTAGTTTCGAATGAGGTGTAACAGAAGTGTTAAACACCACCATAGATCCCAGAAAATACACACACAGCTTGCTACCGTCGGTAATTAGACACTAGTGTACAGTCAGTACATACAGCTGCGGTCAATACCCACAGCACAGTATACAAACGATACAGCGATGGACATCTCAGGTCCAGCTAAAGATAACAATTAAGGTATAACGTTTCATTACTGTCTGCATTTTGTAGCGACACAAACAAAACGTCACTTGCAAGCAACAGAAAGTTAACTTTTTCAGATGGCCGCACACGGTTTGGGGCGAGTCTTCAGTGCCTTTAAGAGAATCCAGAAGGAGCCGGAACTTTATTATTTAGTGAAAACATGAAACATTATGATCAGCTTCTTAAAAACTCAAGGTATGTTTCCCAGGGCCCTTTTGAAGTTTTCTTCATAACTTGAAGGAAGTGATTTAATTAATTAAAAAATAAGGTTACTGGCAAACCTTTAACTTCCTGATCGACCCAGCTGTAAAACAGGAAATGTCCTATTTTCCTACAAGACTGACCCCACTGAAGCGAAAAGTTGGATATATATACTAACAGACTGTACAGTACTTGAAATGCTAACAGTTACATTATGTCTGAATATGTCAAGGGCTGTCACTAGCTGTTTGATGCTAATCACATCATTTGGGGTGCTTTTATTTCCTGGCCTGGATGAATAATTATTATTATCATTATTAATGATAACCATTATAATAATAATAATATTAGAAATCTTTGATTGGTAGGGAATACTGTTGCGATTATTTTGTATAGAAAGCTTTTTATTAAAGCATACATATAATATATATATAAATATTTATATAATATATATTGCACTGCTGTATCGCCTGATGAGTGGATCTATCTACGAAACTCTGAGTAGCGAAGCAATGAATTGCTAGTCTGGAATATACGCTATATTATACGATTTCAATTCATACAATTTCAACTGACTACGATTTCAATTACATATACACTATATCTGCCATTATATCAATAAAATAATTACAACTAGGCAATTATTTAATTTTAGGCATACAGATGAAGTCTGTATCATATAAAGAAGGCTGTATCATATATATGTATGTGACATAAATTTATATTATAAATTAACTGCCAGGTAAATAACTGCAGCAACCAACAAAATGATTTTGGAAAAAAATGTGAACAACAATGCTTGATACTGTACATCACATTTAAGAGATATATATAATCAAAGAACTTCAGAACATTTTCTTGCTTTGGGGTATCATCATCCCCTATCCGTCCCTACCTACATTTTCATTCGGACATTTCAAAGTGGTTCCAATAATCACCTTTTTTTCCCCTTTTTTTGTGATGTTCGTCAATTGCGAGCACTTATTGCCAAACTTGATGGGTATTATTCAGTTGCTTAAGGGTCTTCTGCTAAGGGTGCACAGTGGGAAGTTGGGAACTTCTCAAAAAAATTGTTATCTTTTTCTAATTTATACAAAACTGAATAAATAAATCACAAGGAACTGAAGTATGAAATAGCATAAAAAATTGACCACAATATGATCCAAAACCTGCTTTGATAAAGTTGTGTATGGTTGGTTTTCCTTCCAAATGTATGTTCCTTTGAATTAAAATGTGAATTTTTTTTAATGAAAGTTGGGTTTGATATATATATTTCTCAAGGACTCATATTTATCAGTTTTATGTCAAAAGCCATCAAATTCACTCCAGGCATTATAAAGTCCTCAGCTTTTGCCATGATTACTTCAACCTTATTTTAATTGACGTCCCTGCACTGGTATTCTTTTCGAGAACGGAGTAACAATTTAAGCAGAAATGCTGGTATTGGAATACTGGCCAAAAAAAATGACATTATCAGCTGACAGTTAGATGATAAAATTTGCCTTCTGTCTGTTAAAATTTCATATCTGAGGTTCTGTAATTACTGCTTGTGACCTTCGGTATGCAACAAGCAATTAAACCCACTCACCTACCCACAGTAAAACAAAAAATGAGGCTTCAAAGATGTTAACGAGCGACTAAAATTTGCATATAGTAATTTATATCATCGTCCATTGCGCTATTCTTGAAGTTTCTCAATGAAGGGTATTTACCCCCATGTTTGTAATCCTGGTTTGCAATATCTGTTCTTTTCAATATAACACTGTTTCTATTCTGTCACGATTTATATCCAATCATATTATTCAATTATGAGAACTCATTAATTACTAATATTTTACACCAAGGGGCTGATGATGCGATCAGTACCAGCCACCCCCCTCCCCCCCCCCCTCAAAAATAAGATCTATCATCTCTTTAGTTGGGCATTCCAAGGTTGTTTTCACTCTAAACTATAAAAAATAAATAAATTTTACGTTTTAGTGTTACTGTACTTTGGTATACAACAAACAACTGAAGCAAAGAACAGAACTGAAGCAAAGAATAAAAGACTTGTTGCCATACCTACAGAATCCATTCACTACCAGTAACAATGCATTGTGCGACAGACGAAACACAGTGATTTGAAAATTCTCAGAAATGTGCTATTTACCTTTCACAGTCTGGTGTGTATGTTTGGTTCAACTAAAGCAACCTGCTGCCATAGTTATGTTGGATATATATGTGCCACACCAAAATTCTTTTATTCATGAATACTGCAGCATACCAGGCAGGCATGCATATTTTGATAGTTAAGCTATCTTGTCAAAGTGAATTTAATTTAATTGTCAAAGGAGGGACAAAGAAGAAAAAAGAAGGCCAAATATATTTGTAAGGTTCTGGGAATTTTGTGGAATTAGCAATGAACGTTCCTTCGTATTTTTTTATTGCACAATGGAAAAATTTGTGTTCTGTTACGTGGAAAAAAAGTTGGTGTTCATAACACTTAATGTACATGTGTGATGAAGATACTGCCTACTGCAAAATTTTTCTATGGAAGACTATATCAAACACATGCAAGAGGTAAAGACTATGGAAATGTGTGCTTCAATGGCAACGTACTGTTTACAGCTTTCAATTAGTTTATAGCTTGCACATCTTGGTGACTATACAAATGTGTCTCAAAAGTTAATTTGAACCACAAAATGTACTACCCCTCACATCCCCCCCCCCCTTCCCCCATGAAGCAAAAAATTTACTGCAATAGACCAGTACAGTAGACCAAAGGTTTATCCACACTTTTCATTCACTTTAGATATCTTCACCACATGGTCATTCAGACAATACAAATTAAAACAAGTTATTGCATTTGTTGCCCCATCAATTGTGTTACCAAGATCACAGAGTATTTTACACGCAACACCATATTGCAATCATTCAAACTGTAAACATTGCATGCAACGATAAAGAAGTCATAATTGATTTCAAAGGGACACCTCATACACCTTTTCATGGCGAAATTCCCACCTTTTACTCAGGAATATTCCCACCACATGACCCTATAAAATCAGCCCTACAGACATGATTTCTTCCATAGTTTGTTAAGAATCCATGCGATGCAATGTCCTTCCCCCCCCCCCACCCCCTTGGCACAAGCCACTGGTCTGTTTCAGATGGTTTGTAACATACCTTCGCATTTCAAGCCTTGTCTCACTAGACCAAACAGTAACTGTCCACAGAAATCACAGAATGTTGGACTTTTGTATGAATGAACGAATAAGGTATGAGGACGGATCTGCCTGTCCTCTACGGTAGCTGCAGCTGTAAACAAGAGAAGATAGAAATGCGATACTTGAGATGATGAATGTAAAACAGACATTTCATACATTTTTAATTTTCATAATTAAGGGTCCACAATAGTACTTCCCACCCCCCCCCCCTCCTCCCAAATCTGCTAGACAGTAAAAAAGGGTAACACTGTCTCAAACTTTGATAAACATATTCACATTCATCTACAAATTACATTTACCACAATTAGATACTTTAAATATCTAATACATTTCAATGTATGTTCCAACGCCTGGGAATGATTTGGAGTATCAGAAAATCCATGACCATACTTTTGATGAAGTTTAGTATAAAGTTATATTTTTCAATTTATTCTTTTAAGTTCTTCTTTTAGGTTTAATTGTTTTAAACTATGTTTCATATTTCATATAAAGTAATTCCTATGGGTCTATATTTAATTTATTTAACATTTCAATAAGATCAAATTTGGGGCCAATAAAGATTAACGTTTTTCTTCCAGGTATACCTTCCAAATCCAATGTTATAGAATGAAAAAAGGAGAAGGCGCAAATAGCCAGTAATACACAGTAAGTACTAACAGTCAGTGGCAATAACAACTTCAACTATGATTCTTATGTATACTGTAGCAATGTACTGTAGGCTATGTAGGCTGCAGTACGTAGGATGCTGGAGGTATACTTCTAATGTGAAAGTGACGGGTACACATTTAGTGTTGACATTCAATGTAGTCTCCTCACAACGTAACCTCAGTACTCTCGTTCTACCATGTCTAGAGTGAACTGGTAACTCGCCTGTGATCTCTCCCCCTTAGACATATTTGAACACACAAAAAAATTTTTTTAGCTTGCTGTATCAATGTCATAATGTATATGTTTAAACATCTACAGAAAGATCTGTTGCTCTTTGAAACAAATATTTAACATTCAGCTCTAGTCATACCCGCCACTTTCACATTTGAAGTATAGATTTAGCAGTCTACATAGCCTACAGTACTGTACGTTGCCACAGTATACATAAGAATCATAGTTGAAAGCTGTTATTGCCACTGACTGTTAATACATACTTTGTACTACTGGCTATTTTGTGCCTTTTTTTTTCTTTTCTTCTTCTTTTTTATTTTGATAACAAGAAGGACCTCAACAAGAAAGTAGAGGGCATTTTTGAAGAGTGGAATATTCGTTTCTAATACTGTAGGCAACCAGCTACTTTAACAGTAATCAATAATGATCCTATCACCAAAAAAAAAAAATGAATATAGTTTTAGAAGGGTATATCCTTTAATTTCAAATCTGAATGAATATTTCTTTTCATAAAGTTGCTTGGCAGAGTATCTATAGTCTACTGGGAACAGAACATAGAGTAGATGTATTCTAAATGTTGGTGGTTTGGGGAAAAAAGATCCAATTAGACTAGGTTCTGTAGTTCATATGTACTTTTCCAGCTTTATTAGACAGCATCAGTTTAATAGCCTCATTATATTCTCAATGTATACACTGTCAGGATGCTACAGAGATAAAGTGCTTAATACAAAACAGCAAAACATTCTAAAGGGAAGAACACTGGTTGCATATCCTATACAATACAAGCATGCAAGCCTATTAAACCTAACTGTATGTGTGGTGTTTTGTACATGACATACATACCGACTGAATGCATACACCACAATGCATATTAAACAGTATTTTGATTAATACTTAAACTTGCAATCAGGGCTCTTCAAGGAAACTATAAAGTGATGTATGGAACCCTCCCGAGTAGATGTAGAAACAGCAAAATGCACTGGTCACATATCCTGCAGCATACAAGCATGCAACAGGTATCATATGTGCTGAGTTTTGGACATCACAAAACGACTGAATGCAATATAGCTAGAATGCACACTACATATTTGGATTGAAACAGGGGTGTTAAGAGGGAACTGTACAGTGATGTATTGGACCTCCTAGTGGACCAAGAGGGGTAGTGACCCCAGTAGCTTGCACCTCTAGATATTCAAACAAAGGGACAATGTGAGAAATGACTGTTAAATAAGTTCAAAAATGGAAAGAAAGTGATCCCGCATTCCTAAAATATGACTCATGTCATCAATGTTCGATAGAGAGCGCCAATAAAAATGAATTTTCAGACCTATGTTGAATGTTTTTGGTATGTACATGACATCAACCAAACGGACAGAACCCACAATGGATACAGTGCTGATTTTACAATGCACTTTGCGCTCTGTGGCAAATTTTGATGGTTGTAAACGTACTTAAGTAGATTCATCGGCAAGGTTTCTTTTTTTTCCACGGAGTACAGTTAGACACTTAACCAGACGGCATACTGTCACTGCTCTGTGCCTATTTCATGGCGAGATGTTACAAGGCTGAGCACTGCACAGTCGTTTTAATTTTACTATCAGTTAGACCCTGCCAGATATCATACTTGATTTGTATCTCTCATTGTCTCTGGGATAACGAGTCCCGACTAGTCACGGGTCTAGGTATGATGAAACTTGATGGAGGGGGTATGCGAACAAGTCTACAAATAGTTCACAAAATCAATCGACTCAAGGGAATGTCTTTTATCTTTAGGTTTCTTGCAATGTACAGTAGCTCAGAGATCAGTTTTGAATGTGAAAAATATGCTTAGGAAAATATATATTTTAGATTTGGCCTTGCAAGCTTGAGAAAACATTTTGTATTTCTGTCCAGATATATATATGGATATATTCTGCTATAATCCTGGCTGGATGCTTTTTCAAGTTAAAATTTTCAAACACTTTTCACGATATCTGACAACTTCGTTTCACTCTTCTAGATAGTCTGCAGTACAATACAGAAAAGAGAGAGAGAAAACGGAGCCACAAAACGTGTTTCACTTCGGAATGGTAAATTCGGAAGGAAGAGATAGTGTGCGATGACCCGTAGCGGGGGGTCACCGAGGGCGCAGTGCAAAGATTATACCAGTGGCGTTTTGGCAGATTAGGAGAGTGTGTTAGTGTGGTAGGAGAGAGGTAAGAGGGGGAGTGAAGTAAATAAAAAAAAATATCCATTTACACAAAAATACCAACCAGAAAGAATACACTCAACGAGTGTGCCGTCTGTGATTTCTGAAGCTGATGTGAGTTGGGCAAGTTGGTATGGTGTTCCTACGGTGTGTCTGAAGAATAGGAGTTTCTCACAGACACCCAAGAAGTCATGCGCAGGGAACTGTGTAGGAGAGAAGAAGTATAATTAAGCATTTTAAAATTCAATCAATAATGTACCTATGACATTACCTTTAAGTTGGAAAACACTGTATTTGAGACACCCGAAAAACTAATCAGGTCAAGCATTTACGAACAACAATGCACTAATATCCTGTCTTGACTCACGAAATGCAAACAACTGGTTTATAGACAACACTACGCCCCCACTGACCCACTTCTCGGTCACCTCTCACACCCTCTTCATTCCAAATTTACTATCCTGATGTCAACTTTATACTTGTCCATTAGTAAACTTAATACGAATTCTATCGGGGAAAAAACCCCAAAACGTATTATTCTCTTCTTACATCATGTCCAAAGGGCAAATGTTCATGATTGAATAAAACAGAGCTAGTGATGAAAATTCTTCACTATCATGTTTTGGTTTGTGCTTAATATCAACACATGATTTTACCTCTTAACCAGAGTCACCAAATACGGAATTTTAGGAATGAAAAAAACAAATGTTTCTCCTTCCCCCAAACTCATACACTAACTATCAGACTCAGTCCCTTATCATCAGGAGGAATGTGATCATATTATCATGGTAATGATTTTATTTCCTGCTATGTATTATCACAATTTTTCTAATTAAAAAAGAATGGATACTACACATGATCTTAGCTAAACCGCACAGTAGAGATCACCAGTGTCCTCCTCAGCAGCAGTAAATTGAAAAAAATATTATCGGTAATGTCCCCAAAAGTTTAAGAGAGCCAAAAAGTTGCTAAAATCTTTTCAAAACTACTTGCTGTATAACACATGGTATATGTTCCAACCGTCAAAATCATTCCCGAGTATTGGATGAGTGTTAAAACAGAGAGTAGTTCATACACTGTAAGATTCTGTGAATTGTGTGAGGGTGGTTGTCGAAACCTTCTTGAAGTTCGCACATCAATGGCCATTATTTGACTCTCTATAATATTTGGTGCGGTAGTTATATTAAATGACCTTTAAGCAATTTACGAAAATAATAAAAAAAAATATGCAGATGAAGACATTGTCTCCCGCAAAATAGATATTTGAAAACTACAATCTTATCTTATCGAAACAGTTCAACGTGAGAATTGTTGAAACAGATGCACAAATGGTGAATCCAAAGAGATAAAAAGATGTAAGATGAGAAGGATTGATGAAGATTATCAAGAGCAGTAGAAGAGCGATGCTTGTACCAGAGGATGGCAATTACGGAAGGGAGATGGCCAGACACGCACACAAAGAATTGCCAGATGCTAGAGCGAGGTAAATACGGTAATGCATAGGTTATATGAGGTGAGGGAGTACGCGCTGTGATTTGGTGGATATCATGAGCACTGATTAGGGACTGGAACTGGGAAAATACAAAAAAAAATCACAACCAAACATTTGAGCAATGAAATCCAGTTCAATGACCCATGGATGTGTGAGTTATATTAATTTGTCTCCACTTCCACTTGCAATTTATAAACCAATACAATTAATTTGTAGGTTATACCACTAATATGTAATAAACATCAAAATTAGGGAAATAATTTTCTAAAATTACAGCAAATGATTGCTGCACTATAAAGCCAATAAATTACAAGTCTTAAGGGAAATGGTAAGCATTCCAAAAATCCTTACATTAAAAAGCGAAATCAATGTTTCTTTCCTAACGAGTTTAAAATTTGTTCAAAATAATGATTGGCACTGTAAATGGTAAAATTATGTATTTACCTCTGGCATTTCTTGCCATTTTTATGTATTGTTGAAATCGATACCACAGAGCTGATATTTACCGGTAGTCCAATCATACGAAACAACTAAATTTGGTTACGATGACCAACCTTTCCTTTCGGGTTGTCTGACATACGACTTGCTCTGAAAATTCAGACTACACAATGGCTACTTTAGGATGGGTTTTGCTGTACAACATTTTGCTAATCACATCCTTCAATTCGGATACTTTGGTTGTCATTTCAGCGTGTACATTTTGTAAGAATTTTAAACACGACTTGTTTTGATGTAGTGTTTGTTTGCATAATGGGAGGATGGGTGTGTACAATTTGGGAGATGGATACCAGGAATAATTTGATTACTGATAAACACGGCTCAAAAGGAAAGAAGACTTCAGGGAAATACAGGGTGGAATACCAGAGTGTGGGACAACCCTGGCCCCCTCCCCCAATCAGCCGTAAATCTTGCTGGGTTCTTACAATTTCGACTTCTTTTGTCTGTAACTGTTTAACACCAGTTTGTCCCATATTTTGGCTGGTTAGATATACATGTATCTTACATGTCTCCTCACAAACTCAGCACTCTCGATCTACTGTGCCTAAAGGGAACTGGTAATCTCTCAGCACTGTACACCCAATCCTCTGGGTCACTGGCCATTCTTCTCATTCTACCACCCAAAGTGCTTTACAGCATGTCTTTTTTTTTCTTTTCTTTTTTCGACTAGGATAATATCTGAGGTTGTGAGGAGACAGGTAAATCAAGTGAGCGAGGAGCGAAACAAATTTCAGTGTCAGTGGTTCTGTTCTTACTGAACTCTTATCGTGACGACCATAATTTACTGTAAAAACAAGTCAAGTTAAAGTTACATGCTGACTAATAGTAAAATTACACCATAAATTTCCAGTTACATCTTAAAGCAGTATTTTTGAGGTTGGCCATCAATTTTTTCCAACCCCACCGAGAGTTACTCAAAATAAGATAGCAATTGAGAAAATATAATGCAACCATCTAGATTTACTTACTTTTTTTTTTTCAAATGAAGCTTGGCTAGTCAAGCTAATAACCTCTATTGATATGAGTTATTTTTTTTAGTATAAAATTGGCATCTAAACATTTATCAATCTCAGCTCAAAAAAACTACTTTGAGGACATCAACAGGTTGTCAAATGGAAAACAAGATGCAGTCTTAGCAAGTTCATAATGAACACCTTACTTTTTCACTTAGTGTAGCTTTGCTACAAAGAATAACATGTTGTGACAAGAGGGATGATTTACAATTTCCACTTTCCATTTCCTGATAGCAGGTTGTTTCTATATCTTGAAGCAGCTATCTAGTTGCTTTTTCATTATGAATACAACAAACTACTCTTGAAAGATATAATTTAATATGAGACTAGGGATTTTACATGGGTGGAGGCGGGTGTAGCGGTTAAGAGTGTCCCCCCCCCGACAATCATTAGGTTTCGGATTCCATACCCCACTAAGAACAAGATTCTCTTGACCTATTCAAAATTGTTACTTTGCAATGTTGCTGGGCAGAATCATCTTAATCATCAAAATATTTAATTAAGGATTCCCTCACGAATGCACTCCTCGACCATAATGTAGCCAGCCAGCCAGCCCTTGTTGGGAAGTCTCGTTATATTTAGGTTCACATAAAATGATCACTCTCGTTAATTGCTTACAGGATATTGTTTTGCCCACAATTAAGAAATATCTTCCTGTTTTGATGTGCATGACCACACCTCCGCAGTCAAAACAAAGAAATTCCGTCGTCTTCTTCTAAAGCTTCATTTTAAGATTGACTCTGCCAAAACATTGTGTGGATTCCATATAGTTTTAGCTAAAGGAACATATAATGTATCTGAAAATATAATCAGTTCACTAATAATCTCAACAGAGAAGATGAGTAGATGAAGACTTCAACAGACAGTCAATGGGCGACAGAAATGTATAACATTATAGATTTCTGGAACACAAAAGTTCCTGTATTGGAGAAAATGGCTAATTACTTAAATACAACAAGAAACTAAAAGTAGTAGTCACCAGATATATATAGTTTCTCTTAGTTGGATGAGGATCAAATCTTTGGTAATAATGCATGGCTCGGTCAGATAGCAACTAAATACAAAATGCAATAAAATATGATGAAAATTCTGCAGAAATCCCATAGTTCCAGCATCTAAATGGTAGATTCAGAAGGACGAATATGTGGGCAGTGCCTCAGAAGTGGGAGCACAGTGCTAAATGTAGTTTAGGTAGATGGAAAAAGTACAAATGAAGAGTCTGTGACAGGTAAGAGAGGAACAAGGTAGATGCCTCTTAGTTGGATGAGGAGGGACACTATGTGGTCATAATAATGGGCAAACTATTAAGGAATCATTCCGGTAGTCCCTCAGATGACCTGGTCTTACGTTGCGGTTATCTGAACAGCGAATTTGCTGGCCCGAAAAAATGTAGTAAAATATTAAAGAACAATCAATATGAACACTGTATAAGAGATGTGTATACTTGGTGTATAGAACCAGCTTTGGGCCAGTAAAACTCCCCTTCTGGTGGATCATCGGCCTACCACTACTAATGGAAGGAGATACCAATTTATCATTTTAACCCATTTTGGGGGTTACAATGCAATCTGAATTTGATGCACTGTACACAACAGATAAACTCCAATGCTGATTTTGGTTTTCCAAACAGAAATGTGGTCGTCCCGGACAAGCGTTCAAAAGTTTTCGTTGTAATACGTGGCTCGGTCGGATGGCAGCTCAATAAAAAATTATGTAGCGTAACCCTTTCAGTTACGTTGATTGGTTAAACTTTCATTACAACCCTTATATTCCTCTTCCATCACACCATATTTACTCTTAGCATTATGCACTAATGTTATCATTAACTGTATACTCATGTGTTCATCTCCTCAATACCATGGGGCATTATTTACTAATTATTAGCCTTACTGTACCAGTTAATATAGTACCTTCATAACTCTTTGTTACATTTTGCTATGTGAGCGTTGAAGCTCTAGTACAGTAGCTGTTAGTATATATGTGTGAGTTGTGCGTGGAGAGAAGGAGAAAGGAGAATTTTCTCTCTTTTTTGAGTTGCATTACAGAAGCAATGATGAAATAACAACATTTTATTACTTTCCTTTTTCTTTCTACTTCAATTTTTTGATGATATGAATCCTTTGCAACTGTTGGTGCATTAAAGAGATACATGGTTGATCCTTCAATTGTACCTGACGTGAACACGGATACTTATCCGGCTGTGTGTAACTACTTCAGTATCAAATACTGAATATGGAAAAACTAAGATCCTAGGTCACAGTTCCGTACAAATAACGTTGAGAAAAATCCAGACGAAAAAAGGCACGATGCTGGCACTTTGGTTGGTAGAATGAGAAGTGCATTGACCCAGAGGAGCCGGTCATAGAGGACACGCAGTGTTAAAAGATTCATTCAGTTCATTCTAGGCACTATAGAATGAGAGTGCTAAGGTTGTGGGGAGACAGGTAAGCAAGTAGCAAAGTAAATCTATATGCATACTGTAAGTGCGAACCGTACACATGCACACTAAGGTACACTAAATCACCATAGGGCTAGATCCCAAAGATAATCACACAAACTGTTTCACATTATTTCAATAAAAGTAGACAGTTTAGTACAATTACATTATAAAGTTCCTGCACCTGTGATGAGGAGAGGGGGGATGATGTGGGGGGTAAGGAGAAGGGCAAAAGATATAAAGCCCTGTTAAATTAAAATTACATGTTACTTTTCCTTGAAACCTATTCTACTGCACATGTACAAGACTTCCTGGATCTAACCATATTGCTTGTCACTCTGTCTATACATTATATGTTAGTTCTTTAATACATTGTTATTGTTAATAAACATGGTATGTAGATGTAAGACTACCCATAGGCAAAGTTATCACCTATCAATTTTCATGAAATGCTGCCGTCAGTTTATAGTCATATTACTTCCGATATCATGATTGTTATTTCTGGAACAAACACAATATAAGTTGATTCTAATGCTCATATGGATTACAAATGTCTTAGGGATCATTTCGACTTTTAAGCCAAAATTTTGAGTTTAAAAAAAAAAGTTTTTAATTCTTCCTTGATCCGCTTAATCTTTGCATAAAGTCACGTTAATAGAACTTTGATGCCATATCTCAAATTCGAGATCACTATTCAAAGTTACCGTACTCTATGGTAGAAATCAATGACCAACAAGTTCAGTCTACAATGTTAAACTTGTATATACAGTAGTGTTTCGGGTGTAATTTTGTGTTGCTCTGACTACGCTAATGAAACATTTACATATCTGTATAAGAGTCAGATACCACTCTAAAAGGTCGACTGACACCTATGAATAGCATTGTCCTAATCACTCTGATCTATAGGCATTAGAAATCATGAAAATACCTGCAACTCACCATCAAAATCCTCAAAATCCATCGACCTTTTCTTTCAACTCTTTTCTAGTTTTATTTATGAACAAACATTAGCTAATTATGCACATTGATGATATAAAAGGAGTGACTGACTAATTTTCTGTTATGTTATTCCTTTTGTTTTTACGACCTTCGTTTCAAGGACACTGAACACAGGTTTGTGTGGACTAAGGCGATATTTTTACAAATAATTTTACAGTCTTCTTCGAAAGAGGAACATCACATTATTCAAATGATAATATGTGGGCTTATAATTACTGTAAGGATTAACTTATTAATGGCTACAATTAGAAATTTTGATGAGCGCAACAATCCACGTCATAGTTTGTACATATTTTATGAGTTTCCCAGATTTATCAACACTTTCAAATGTGTATATCTTGGAAACGAGGAGAGCTTTTCAGAAAATTTCAACAGGTTAAGGTTTACAATGAAATTATCACACACAACAAATGTAATGAACATGCTGCAAAATTGGCTGGGTGTCCGTAGTATTTTAAAGCCCCGTTATGCATTATTCCAATATAAACACCAACGTACCCATCCCTAACCCTACATTCTTGTTGACTACTAACATTCTATAGCCAACAATCATGAGGATTTACATTTTTTTGCCAAAATTTTGCTGCGTATTTTGGATGAGAGAGAATTTCTACAAAAAAAAACAAAAAACAATTCTCTAGACATTCATAGGATACTTATGGCACCTATAGGTTTCCTTAATAATGAGAGATTATGTTACAAGCACAGCCAGCTGCTTTAATTGTAGCATGGGATAGAGCAATTGAGAAATGGCAGAATTTTTTATTATCTGCCTCATTCAAGGTCACTTCAGTCAAATAATTAAAAGAAAACAACTTCCAGGAGGGAAAGACCAAATTAATTCCATTGGAAGGGACATGTCTAAATGCATGTTGTTCAATGTATGTTAATATTGTAACAGTCAGACAAAGGGTCTAACAGGGGGGAAAAATCAAAAAAGAAAAAGTAAAAAAAAAAAAAGACCACACTGTAAATTACTGAGCTTGTAAACTATCCATGCTCTTCTGTAGTGGTAAAAAAGAAAAGATTATGATATAGAGACTAATGTGCAGTATAGATCAACTTTCAATATTAAACTTGATGTGGGGGCACTTACTATCAGACGGAACCCAAAAAGTTATCGGAATTTTCGCCAAGACTTGAGAATGCAACACAAACTGATCTGTCATCATTATTGTGAGCACTTCATAGCATGTTGAATATGAATATTATGTGGAAGTCGCATAAATTATAATAATGACAGAGATTTATAATGTGCTCGTATCCAGAAAAGGGAGATCCAGGCGCAATGAAGATCATGTAAAGTCAGGGTTTGTCTGAGCTCTTCAAGAACCACATACATAATGTAGCTGCAGAGCAGACGACTTAATGGCACTATTTAGAAACAAGAGTTAGAGTGTAACAATGTGTGCAATTACTGTATATAGATCATCTGCTTGCTATGTATGCCAAGAAGCATACATACATACATTCACGCATACATATACCGGTGCTGTGGCCGAGTGGATATAGGCAGTGGCATTTGAAGCAATGAGGCCTAGCAATCGGGAGGTTAGGGGTTCGATGACTGGCCAGGTCATAGTAAGGTGGGTTTTCCATCCAAGAACAATCTACAGATTTCCCATCTGAAATAACTTTCTAAATTGAAAGTTTCAAAATTTGTGTTAAAATGTTGAATTGGAAGCCACGCGACGAGTAAGTTGTAATCCATAAGCACTTGCGGGTTTTTCCCACATTTGTGGTCGCTTAAGCATCGTAAAAATAACTGCTGATATATACAAAGATAACATTTTTCATACAATCACGCATCCTGTATTTCAATGACAAATCCTTTTGCAAAAAAATGATTTCCATCCTTTTTTTTTTCATGACTGGAAAAAATAATTTTTTATGCAAAATGAAAGATGATGTTGTTCATTACCTGATCTCACGCATGATTCGCAAAGAAAACATAAAAAGAAAAACACTTGCTTTATTCGAAACCAAAACTCTGAAATCCTATACTTTAAGACAAGAAATCTCGACCTCTCTATCACAAAGTCATTTGTGAGTTGCATCTATTTATTACCCCATTGCTCATCAACCATCTTCCTATCCTCTACATTATGCTGCAAAATACGGTGAATGATTCCAAGAACCTTTCTGTTGATGCATGAACATGATAATGGCTGAATGCTTTTACATCTTTGACTACCAGAAGAAGATCCAGGTGCCTGACAACACCAGGCACGTTAATCAAACAGCTGAGCTGAAATACTGTTTCGGCACACATGTGAGAGTGTGTACAGTATGTAGTATTAGTATGTGCTGCGCAGTACTAAGTTTTAGTGCACTACGACTGTACACTTGCTAATGCATATCTGGTTGGCTACAGTACCCTTTTCTCGTTCGGTACAGAAACTGTCAGCAGCCGGTAATTTATTCACGGGGATCACAGCATTCTACATACATCTAACATGATGAGGCTAAGTGTTTTACTCCGAGAGAAGACTTTACTACAGTGATCGCCAGCCCAGGTACTACCGAACGGATGCACAGTTCAATACCACAGACCCAAGGGAAGAGTCCCGGATCTGAAGACCTACACAAGAGTTATTATAATGAGTACATTAGAACATGTCTTTCCATGATCACGCTAAGATCGAAATGTTAGGATGTTGCCTAGTTGCTGAGCTGTGTTTTCCCTAATTCTTGTTTTCTTTTTGCGCAGGCTTTTGCTCTTGTCGAACTTTATCAAGAAAATGCTTCATTGGACACAATCTGTTTCATAATTAAATAGTAACAGTTCAAATCTCTTTTAAAAATATGGGTTATACTTATACCAAATATAATATATACCAAATGTACTCAACAGATGCCTTTTTTCTGTGTGTATCTGTTATAACACTCTTCTTTGAACATTCACTGCTTGACTGGGTTTTTTTTGGGAGGGGAGGAGGGGCGAGATGTGTGGGAGGGAGAGGGAGTGGGAGAGGTTAAGCAAACTTGTGCTTTTCAACCACTGTTTTCTTTCTTACTAGCTGGACACTAGCAAGGAAGAAATTGTGTGATAGCTTATCACATACTGAGAAAATATTAAGTGTTCTGTAGTATGAACTACTGTACTATAATGTCAATTAGTTCTGTAGCATTTGTTCTATCTAGTTTTATCTAGATCTGGGTTTAGAGTGCCATGAGATCCCTACCTATTTTGCTATTCAAAAGTTGCCAAGAGCCCTCAAAGACAAATAAATTATGTATTTATAGATTGCCAATACCTATAGCACAGTCAACTGGAAGATATATGAACTGTGCCCACTGGTATTCTAGTGTCAAAGAATACAGAAACATTGAAGAAGTAATAAGATATATGTGGGTGGAAAGTTTTGTCACTCATTTTACAGACGTGGAAGATGTCACCCACTGAGTCACTGACACATAAAAGTCACAGCACCATCATTATCAGTTTATCACAAAGTTTGCCAAGAAGTGTGACTGTATTGTACTCTGTTAATTCACTCATCGCCTTCACAGCTTTCGATTTTCTTTCTCTTTTTCAAGCCTTTCCAAAGGACCTGAATACCACTAGGAATGTAACCCTAGCTCGTGTCAAGGTCAAATAATGGGTACTCATATTTCAACTTCAGTAAACAGTTTATGACCACCGTGAACGTTTTCTTCATGATCTAACCTTTGACCAGCTCACTGTATGATAATAAATCAGCTGTTGAAAGGGAAATTCCAGAGGCAATCAATGTTCAACTTAAAATGAATGAAGAGAAAAATATTCCAAAATGCTTTTTGAAACCTTCATCTCAATATCTTGTCCCTTATAACTTTAAGATACGGATGATTGAACAAAATACAGGTATTTATTTAGTCACAATTTGACAGTTAAAGAAACTGTTTCTCATGTGCCTTGTTTTCCAACATGACAAAAATCTGAAGAAACCAAATGCTCATCTTGTAAATGGTGTACCTACATATACTAATATTTAGGAAATATATTATACATATTATACATGTATCCAACATGTTGATAACACTTTGCCTTCTAATGTGGTCTTTTCATGGCCTACTACTGGATGATAAGAATAATTTACATGCTGTGGACTGCATCCATGGTAATTAACATGTAACAGTCATGCTTCGAAATAACCAGGGTAACAAGTATTCCAGCATCTCCCCCCCCCCTTCCACCCCACTTCCTGCCCTGTTATCACTAGACCCTGTGCATGGTGTTGAATCAAA
>JAIPMN010000433.1:22244-40338 GCA_020650975.1 Apostichopus californicus
GGGTAACAAGTATTCCAGCTTCCCCCCCCCCCCCCTTCCACCCCAATTCCTGCCCTGTTATCACTAGACCCTGTGCATGGTGTTGAATCAAAAAAAAATTCTGATGTAAAATGCTCCGTCTATAAATGGTACACCGAATATATTTCTTAAATAATTACTTAATTACTCATAAATACATACAACATGTGCACTAATGTACTTTAGCTTTGAATGAAGTCTTTTTACTGCCAACTACCTTGAAAACTTGTTACAGTAATGATGAATTGCTTTGGCTTTCTGTATGGTCCTAATAGGACTTTTACTTTTAATACAGTTTATTCAAGCAAATAGACTTCATCTAAACACATCATCAGCTAGTGAAAGTAAGTTCTATATACTCCCACACCTTATGTCAATCTTTTAACATTCCTTCCCTTATGCTGAACAATGCCTATTATCAGTGACAGGTAAATTGTTGCATTCTAAATGCAGATTCTCAAGTTCCTTAAACCTGTACAGAGTGTTAAAAATACTGTATGGGTAAAATTCAATTTGGTATTTAACTTTTAGTAGTTGGGTATATCATGTATATATGTACTACACATGGGTAATTTGGAAGGTCTTCTTGCCATGTACTGTATGTGTAAACCAAACAGAAAGACGAAAAAGAAATATTCAATTTATTTCATAATAAAGATCTGTTGCTTTATATCATGTGTGTGTATGCATGAGCCTATATTATACTGTGTACAAGTTAATGGTTGTACTACAACAGAAGAAGCCACAGTACTACTGGAGTCAGACTCTCTGATGTAAGTAAAGTATTATACAGTAGCATTTCTAAATCCTTCCTATCAACACTCTCAAAACATGATCAAATGTAATCAAACACTTGGGATTTATACCACAGGTCTTATAAAGCCTGATGTGTGACATGTATTGTATACAGTGGTAGTAGTAGTAGTAGTAGGTTGGGACATGTGCCATGGTTATTACGAGTACCTGACACATCTTAATCTGCCCAATTATAAGATAATTTACATGCTGTGGATTGCATGGTAGACAAAAATACAACATACTTTAAACAACCAGGGTAACAAGTATGCCACCCATTTAAGCCCTGTTTTCATTAGACCCTGAGCATGGTGTTGAATCCAATGAGCACTGTGTGTGGTGTATTTATACAGATCAAGCCTTGTGTTTGTAACCCCCATGATAGATTAAGATAGAGGGGGAGGGGGGAGGGGGAGAGATCAGTCCATGGTATTAAATTTGTTATGTAAATGCAGGTCCAGGTTGACTCAGGATCAGCGCTGACCTTTTACTTCCATTGTCGTTTGCATAATTCAACACAATAGTAGTATGCAAAAATAGCACAAATTAAATGTTAATGGGTAGATCAGGTCTCAAAATCACAAAACTTGTTTTAATTCTGAACCCAAAATACAGGGATTGATCAGAAATGTTAAAGCCACCTTAAACACAGCTTCATAAGCAAGGTAATCAATCAAGTTTGCTGATTGCTGACAGACTTGCTGATAGGTTGGTTCAAGTACAAATTTATAATACCATGCTTCCACCATATGGGGGGGGGTGTGACCCCCAGGAGGGGGTCCTTCAGGGAAATCCGCCAGTACTGCAACATATTAAAGGGAGAGCCATGGTTGATTCTTTTAAATAAATGTTTTCTTTCAGTGCGGGAAAACGATTGCTCAGCGAGTATTTTGTTGAGTTTGCAGGTTGGACATTTACAGTACATGTGTAAGAGCTGGAATGACACTTAACGTAGAAAAGATGAAGGCTGTGTGAAGGGTTTGATGGTGGAATATTTTCGAAGACTGTGCTAGAGTAACTTTTTACAAATGCATATATACCAATACATGGAAGTGAGTGGGAATGCTAGGTACAGCCCGAGTGGCTACGCAGTGGGTTATGCAGTTGATGATTGCGTCCAATCTTTTCATAATCTTTGCAACTTTAAATGAGGGTGCCATGAACTCGGAGAGGCTCTTCGACCTCTTGTTGAGTCAAAGTGAGATTGTGATGATAGCCACTTGTTACAGTTACAAACACTGGCATAAACCTGACATAAAAAGAAGCTAAAGTAATGGTACTTATAGAGACTTCATCTTCTCAAGATCTGGTCAAGGCCATCCTAACCTGTTCACTGTATACCATTTCACTACTTTGTGCCAGTACTCAAGAACACTGAACTGCTGTCACAAGACCGTCATCAAATTTTGAGCACGACTGGGACCGGAAGAATTTTCCTGCTTTCTCAGCACTGATAATTTAATACTTTATATCCCTGGACCCCGAGTTACACCTTCATCATCTTGGGGGCCTTCTAGTGGCAGGTGATGTGGCATGTGATAAGGACTCTATCGGGAAGAGGTACTCCCCTTGTCTTTGAGAAATTTGATATAATTAAGGGTGCTGGAAGTTTAAAAGCAGACTGGTAGATATATTTTGCAGTTTTTGAGGTAATTTATGCTCAAGATATTTCTGCTTTTCCATCACAAATATTGAAAAATATTTCTTTCTGTTTCTCGCTTCAGAAATTTTTTTGGGGAACCCTAAAAGGGGTTGCAAGTTGCAATACCTACTTTGGATACCAGGGCTTTATATTTGGATGGTTTTGATGACTTACTTAGGACTGAGGATATTCATTCCCTAAAATGTGATCCTCACGATTGCTGAAAGCCATGGGAAGAAGACCTACTCCCAGACAAGAATTTCACACTTCGACCCCTGTGATAATGTTACAGACCCTTTCACCCGTTCAATACTCTTTTGAACACAATTCTGGGTCCCTTCTCGCCTAACTGACAAATTTATGTAACCAAATTTGATCCACATCAAATTAAACAACAAAGTAGGAGAAGCATTGTCAGTGATTTCAAGTTTGGATTGACATAAAATAGGAACCATGAAAAACTCATTTATGAAGGGAGGGAGTATCATCTTCTGTAAACAGTCAGAATGAATTTACTGAAACTGAACTTTTTTCTGATTAGATCACCGTGGATGTTAAATGACCTTTGACCTCCACCACAAACAATAGCAACTGAGAACTCACTAAGGGGGCAATCTTACATACCAAAGATGACATTCATCAATACTGAATGTGGTGAGTTATCATGATAACAATGTACACGGATGAAACAGATATGCACACAGGTTAAAAGAATGTAGAGCAGACACATGCAAACACAAACAGATGCCTCCATGATCACATGTATGATTCCTTGTGCCTTTGGTAAAAAAAAAATGAACCGTTTTGACAAACATTTAGTCTAGACCTAGCACACACTTTCAATTATAACGATATTTGTTAACATGGCCAATGTATCCTTCTTTGTAAGAATCTGGATCATAGAATGTGTTTTGTCATTAACTGGTAAAGGCTAGTTTATACACTATCAGCTAGTTACATCTCCACAGGTTGTGGGGAGACAGGTAAGCAAGCAACGCAAAGTAAACACTACTCTGTTACAACTGCACTTTCATTCAAAGTCTGTTATAATTTAACTGTATCCTTGAACTTTTGATGTGATTTCACAGTTTATACCATCAAGTTAAAACCAAAATTTACTCCTAGATAAGATATTAGGAGAAACTGAGTCAATCCTATAATGTTCACTGAAAACAAAGTCATCTTAGGAAAGTATCTTAATTATTGGTCTCACCAAAATTTTATTTGCCAAGCTTACAATATCATAATAATAATTCATAATAAAAATTCTTCACTTTTTGTGCATTTTGTGTAATTCTGTCTCCAATGTCCTTGGAATACTCTACCTATTATGTTCAATATTCATATCATTCATGTTTGGAGATGTAAGCAAAAAACTATGATTATGATTATAACATCCAGAGCAACAATAGTAAATGAAGGACAACAAGTTGGAAGGGACAGGCAGATATTGAAATTCTTATCTATTTGAAAGTTCTGCACTTTCTTGTTTTTAAATCTCTTATTTCTGTTATTTGGCCTTGCTTTAATGTTGTCGAGCTTTTTACATACAAAACAAGTACTCTTCTTTTAACATTCTTTTAACAAAGATATATATATATCTTTTATTTCATGAGTCATTGTTTCAGCAATTCACCTTGATTAAATGTGTGTTTATTCCTTACCACACCCATGTTTTTGTTTATGTTTGTTTTGAGTGATCATTTGCAATATGTGCCTTATCAAAATACACCTGATGCAAATGAGAATGAATTCATGAAATGAAAGATATATATCTTTCATTTCATGATATCACAGATTTACAAAACGACAGGACTAGACACGAAATATTAACTACAAGGATATCTCCCAAATGGAGCAAGATTTTACTTAACGGTGAAGTGGAGTTCTTCATCCAAAACATCTTTCTACCATTTAATCTAAAGATGATACAGTAGTTGGGTTTTGTCTCCTTTAAGCCTTTCTATAAATTCCTTAATGAACAGTGTAACTCAGATATTGTCAACTCTTTGGAGACCACATATATATTAAATTTTGTTTTTTAAATATCTAAGTATAATAAAGTCAGTTGCTCACTAAACCACACAAACTAAATTTACAAAAAAACTCAGCCTTTAGTCACAAAGTAATATAATCTTTTTCTTAAAATTAAAATTAAGTTAAAAACAATAAAAACATTAAATGACCCAAATTTGAATATGAATTCTACAGAAGAGATATTTGTTGTTGAGTGACTTTACATTTAAAAACTTTGACTTTGTATTTTGACCTCATGTAAACTTTGACCTCCATGAAAGACAATAGGCCTCCAGTACTTGCAATATCATTGAATGTCAAATTTGAGTTACTGTATCCTATGCCACTAAATGCACATGAAACATGGATTTATGCACATACCTACACTGACACATATAAATACATACATGCCAGTGTGAATGCACAGGTCCCATGCCTTAGATAAGGAACCATAAAATGGTATTAAAGGCCACATGTATGCTTAAATTATATTCTTCCAAAGGATCAGTGTCACAAAGCAGCTGTACTTAAGTAGTTAACTGATGGGGCCCATCAAAAAAATTGGGTTATAAATTGATACTGAAGGCCTAAGTACTATTGAAGGCTATCCATCTTTTATGTTATTACCTAATGAATGTGTTGCAAAAACTTTAATGTTGTTTATACACATATCTATACATGTATACATTATTGCATTCAGCTTTGTCCATGCAAGAATGTTACATAATAGCAAAACCTATAATGTTATGACAAAAAAAAAAGAAAACAAAATCTTTTTAGTATACAAAACTGGGAATTTTATACCACTGTGGGCAACTTCTTTAGTAGGTAGTTTAGCAGCTTTTATACTATTTAGTATCTGCCAGGATACAGTATATGCTTTTAAGGATCCAAGATTTTTCTGGAATGAACTGACCATATTTTAATGATAAATATAGAAAAGACCTCACACATATATTTATATATCAGGCTCAGACAATTCCCGTATGTCAAAAATATGTATATTATTCATCATTTCATACATGGATTTTTGTGACATTCTTAAATTATTGTTATTGTCTTAGAGGCCTGCACAAATTGAATAATGAAGTCTTTCCAGAGACTGTTAGTATCACCAAGAGATTTCTTGGTTTCACTGTTCCCAGTCTCTTTAAACCATCACCTGATTAAGCATGAGCTAGGAGAGATTTGTGACTGCTTCCTGCCAGCAGTCTGTAAATGTGATGCAATTGAAATACATAATTTACATTTACTGTAACTGGTAGCACCGTATATCTGTTATATATACTGTATATACCAACAATGATTCAAAAGGAATGGGGTATTAAAATTAAGGACTGCAGTTGATAGTATTTCACTATTTCACAAACAAAATGATTTTCCTTGAATAAATATATGAGATTCATTCAGATAATGAATCAGGTTGACTGTTCCAGATCCAGGCCTCAAAATTCGAGCAATTTACTGGCTGATAAAGGCCTGTGGATTTTGCTGTTTGCCAGTAGAAAAATATAAATAAAGCACTGGCAATTTTCTGCCAGTGGACATTGAGAAGTTAAACATGTGGTACAGTAAGTCGGTTAACTATCTTCAGGCAAAGAATTAGCATAATTTTCGTACCTACAGTAACATAAGCCCTGTTATTACCGATGATTATCAGTAAATATTGTTGGGGTTACTCTCAATGTTGCCTGTACAGTACACTTAATTGCCAGTGTGTTGTAGTTAAGGAAAATGCCAATGAGGACTTGGATTTAGCCAGTAGATTTTTCTCTTTAGCAGCGGCATTTGGTTTTAGCATTTGAAGGGGCTAAAATTGAGACCTGCATATTTTCTTGACCAGCTACTGTTGGTGCAATTTCAATGTTGTAATCAATGCTGACTCAAGTCACTAAATCTGGAAGTGTGGTGGCTTAATAGACAAACAGGTCAAATTTTATCCCAATATGGGATAACTTAGCCGACTCCAGTCAGGAAGAAATACCACCGGTGATAGAGTTGACCTTAAAACTACTTGTTACAACTCTGATGGATATTATATGCAAATCAGCCGAGACCTTGGACATTTGCCATTCTGCTAGCTGTACAGTGTTGCTATCTTACTGAATGCTTCTAACTCTGTTGATTTCTGTTTTGGAAACGAACAGTTTCTTAAGGTGCAAAATGTCTGTTGTGGCACTGATGCAAGAAGGAGACAAAATTGTTGACATTATTCTGTGCTCAGATATTTGCACTAAATTTCAAGACATACAAAGGCTAACATACAGTACAGCCTACATACAAAAAGCTTAAACACAAACTCTGTTGACGGGCTTTACATTGCTTTAATATTGACCAAAGCACTTAAACTAACTTTATGTTTGAAACTTGGAAGTTTCATAGCAAGCCTCATATCACAGATAAAAAATTGTTTATAATTATTATTTACAGATTGACATAATCAACAAAACATGGTTAACATTATGAATGTGTATCTTGCCACTTAATTGATAAACAACATATACAATGCTTCAGGACTAGGAATACTTTTTAAGAAAAGTCACCCAGGAAAGAACCTGGGCACGAAAAACCAAACTACCGAATGACTGATCCGCAATCAACCCCAGTCCCCTTGCATCGGGACTGTGACTGTGTGATCATCATCGGGTGTGCATCACCATTCCCCTCAAAAGGAAACAGATACTACACATGATCTTAGCCAAAAGGCTAGGAAAACTAGGAATAACTGAATTACAATTGATCAATGTTGACAATATTATTTATGTATTCCCAACATTTTAAGTCCAAAAGAAGGACATGGACAAATTCAGACTGACATATTTATTCAAAATATGAAACTTAATTTGCATGACTTTTGTCAAAACCACGATTAATGGCCTAATTGTGACTTCCCCAGGAAACAAAACCAAAAGTATGGTACAAAATGCAGTCCTATTATTGTGACCATGGGCTTCTTCGGCAATTATGCAGAGGGCGCTGTGTCCTGTCATATCGGTCCTAACAGTGCTCTAGATATGGCCCTGGGTCCTAATGCGCGTGATCTATCCTGTTTTCAGATCTCCAAATCCAAAACCATAAGTTTATAAAGCGCATTCACGATCGATCAAATAAATCTTTGAATGTGCTGTAAAACAGTAAGAAAATAAGAAATACACACAAAAAGCCCTAAATAGACAATGTGAGATAGGCAGTATGCCAGAACCTTTCGGACAGGTGTGATTTAAGCTAACGGTTGAAAGCATCCACAGATTGAGATTGTTGAATATCATTAGGTAAATCGTTCCACCATTTTGGGCCCATAACACTAAAAGACCGTGCAGCAAAAGTCTTAGGTCTTGTAAAAGGAATTAATAGTCTTTGATATATAATCTGATTTGATGTCCTTGGTTACTTCTTGACAATTCCATCAAGAGATCTTGCAGATAGTGAGGTATTCTTTTGTACATGGTACTTTTATTCAATTTGAGTAAGGAGATCTATATATCCCTGTAATAATAAAAGTGGTGGTTTTAGCCTTAATTTCCCACATGGCATAAGTCTAAAAATGATGTCAGTTCTCTTTCCAGCTTTTAGAAACTTTCCCAATCTATTGGATAAAAGGATATTTAGGCAAATGTTATTTAGATCACAACAAACACACCATGCCTTATCTACATCAGAATTGGAAATCCACCTCTCACAGATCACCCCTAAATCAAACCAAATGTTCAAGATGTAGTCCCAAATCAGTTTATCCTTGTCTTTAATTAATCTAACATTGATCAGACAAATTTTAAAATTTTCCATACATGTGTAGTTGAATCTCTGTGACTACATGAGATTTTATGTTAATTAGGTTATTCCAATCTACTTTCCTTGGATTTTGCTCTCATTATATTTGATAAATTGTATAGTGCTGTAATGAATCTCAGTCTATGTGCTGGTTGTGAAAATCATGTATAAAAAGAACCTGTCTTCAATAATTACTAGAAGAATCACTTGGATACAATTCTACTGCAATCAATTCTTAAACTTAGTTCAGCAGACGTGATTGCAACACCTCAAGGAAGCTTTCAGATTGGTTGATGACCAGACATACAGTATAGTTTCAATAACGGTGGGGAACATTAACTAGCTTTAAGCATTTTCTTAGCTTTCCACTTCATCAAGGGACCACTCGCATGTAAACATTTGCTAGATATCTAAGATGTCTGGGGGTCGCCTTTTTATGCACAAGTAATGTAATAGCATTGCTTAGATATGAAGTCATTTTCCCTTTGCTTTTCAGTTGAAAGTGAAACTTACTGTTTACTAGAATTACTAATATTACCTCTGCGTAAAACCTTTCTCACAATTGAACAACAATTGCCGTTGCCGCTTTTTTCAAAGAAAACACAAGTATTTTATGAAGGCTGAACTGAATAAAAAAAAAATCAACAATAGCTTCGATTCTGTCATACCATTCACACCATATTATGTCATGTTAAGTCTACTTGAAGCCCTGAACATTGAACAGAATGAGATATTAGTTAGCTGTTCCTTTGTCAACATGGTTGCATTGATGTCACTTAGAAGACCTCAAGAAAACCTCTTAAAGATGGCAACTACAACTTCCAAAACAAGTTGCAAGCATAAACTAACTTCTGAAAATACCCATAGTACCAGAAAATTCACTAAACAATACAATGTATTAACTTTAATCCCTCCGTGTCTTGAACGTTCATGTAAATATTGATTTAATATGCAAAGCTATATGACACTTTGTGTAAAGCCATATGATCAATGCAGTATACTTTTAAGTAGGAACTCTATGAAAAGAAATTTCACAATGAGCACTTAGCCGCGTACCATTGGTAGCACAAACGTAATAAGTGATACTGAGAATATTTGGGTCTTTAAAATCTTTACAAATTGAAAGTTGTTTTGATGTTTACAATTTAAGATGTTTTTTTGGTTCATATCCAAACCTTTTGGTGATAAACATTCCCTCCCAACTACCACCCCCTCCCCCTCCCCCAAGAAAGCATCCCTCCCCAAAATATCCACATACACAAATAGAATGAAACTAACCAAAATAAAATTCTATTTGACATTTCCTTAATTAAGTAAATACTCCACCACTTCTACAAGAACCTGCTACAGTGTGGCCAATTTTATAGCTCTGCAGTTTCAGCCAAATGTGCACAACCCACAGAAATTAAGCACCCCTCTATGCCAACAGTGCTGTGGTCAAGTGGATAAAGATGGTGGCATTAGAAGCAATGAAATCTAGCATCTGGCCAGCCAAAGTAAAGACGGTTTCCATCCAGAAATCCTTTACATGCTATCAGAAATATCTTCTAATTTTTAGTGGCTGAAAATATAGTACTATTTTGGCTAAGAAACAAATAAATATAGGCTTATACTCGACTGTAGATAAGTTATGTCAAGCTAATTGTAGCATTCAATTCACCTCAAGATGTGGGTTGCTTCTTACCATCACAAGTTAGGTTAGGCCTAATATTTGTTGCTGATGGCAAAACGAAAGTTTCATATGAAAGTAAATATCGAATTTTCTGAAATGTAGCCTGAAGACCTTGGCCTACATCGTAAGGCTATGCCAGACTGAGGCTAGCCTAAGTAACATTATATATGCCAAACTGACTGTTTAAGCCTAGGTCTAACTAAGGACTAGTTGTACGTCTGCCCCCCCCCCCCCTTCTTTTTCTTTTTGCCCAGTTCCTGGTGATATAATAGTTTAGGCCTAGCCCTGTTACAACCGGAACGTACTGTACTGCTACCTGTTTTTAGTCCTAGTCTGTGCCTAGCCTAAGTTAGGATAAATTGACATGATAGGCTAAGTTAGGCGTATCGTTGGGTAAGTTCTAGGCCTAGACTGCTAACAAAATCCAGTTACGCCTACCTCTTGTTTGACTAATGACATAACAATATCTTTCAACAACGCCATGTTAAGTTCTTCTATGGGCATCGATAAATCTTGTCGTACAAATCCGATTTGTATCCCAAATGTCAAACAGCCAGATAGGCTACTCATAGACAGTTGCGGCGTAGCCGGTTGACCAACTTGAGGTTGAGGCTGAGGAGCTTCTTCCATTTTCGGGCCAAATCTGTCCGTATATAACGTCCCCCTCACGTAAATGTTCTGGCTAAAAGAATGAGGACTGACCGGTTGGCAAAGCTGAATGTCTGTTACGATGTCATTGTGATGTTTATTCGAAAAACCTCCTAAAATCTGAAAGGTTTTCGCAGAATTCACCTCTAGCCTAAGTATGAGTGTGTACGTTAAGGTATTGGTATGCGCAACTAAACCGACTACACACATAATCTAACCTACATACTAGGGACTACGCACAATATAGACTACATGGCTGAGGTAGTCGGCCGTAGGTCATGTCGAAAAAGTAAACATGGCGGCAGGTAGGTCATATGACCTTAAACTACCTCGGTTCAGGTCAACCACCTGCCAAATGTAACAAGTTAACATGTCATTTCTTGCAGAATGTACTCATAATTTATAAATTATAGGCCTACACATGGCATTTTTGTAACACAAGTCTGCAGGCCGAAATAAATCGGGCGTTTCCTTAATCATGCCAGTGTGCGCTTCTGATGTGATATGGTGGATTCATGCCTAGCTCTGACGAAGTTTCATTATAAGTATGCCTACACAACTTTAACTATTTGAGTAATGACCCAAAGAGACTATAATGTGAAGTGAATTGCAATTTGCAGCATATTTTAGAATTCAGACTTGTTTTAACATGAAGATCGAGCAGCCCAGAAATTATGAAGACCAAGCAAATACTCCGCCGAAGAAGACTCCAAAACTGCGATGGGAGCAGGCCTATATATGACCAAGTTCAGGTTGAGGGGGAACCAAAATTCACCTCAGTCTCCCGACAGAATGGACGTTCTATGAATTACTAATATACTAAAAAATCCATTATGTGGGGTTTTTGACAAAATGGCACTTATCATTTCATTTTTCAGTGATAGTTCTCATGCGCCCACCCCCCACCCACATCATCGGTCGAGGAGATCCATTATTTCACTTCGGCCGGTAGCCTACGTCCCTGACCCCTTTTCAACCACACTCAAAAGTTCAAAATAGGCTAATTCGATAACACAACATTGAGTTTAGAACTATTTATAGATCTCATTTATAGTATAAACTTTCAGTTTTTCTCTGGGTAGGTCCCCAGGTCCCCTCATGGGAGCCGGCCTCAACTTGACCCAAGGGGTCACTTCCACTAAAATCCTGGATCCACTCAGGCTTTCATAAAGGTTCACGGTCCATTTAACCAAATCAGTCTGGGAAATTAAGAATTTGTCTCCCCCTCCACCGTTGCGAATTTGTACACTGATCGACATCCCGGCTTATGGTGGTTTACCAGGCTATGGTTATCTAGTATCTAGAGAACATCCAATATTTACACAAGCCATTGTAGAAAACTTCAGGACCTGCTTTACAATAAGCGGCAAGTATGCAAAGGGATTGTTGAGTTTTTGTTCGAGATCGCTGCGCTTATCGCACAACAAACCTCTCCTGTTGCTACTTCGTCCAAAGTTGATATGCAATAGTAGTCCTTCCTCACGGAGTAGTTACCGTACCATGATTTCTATCACCGAACCTTTCAATTAGTGAAAGATTTATCGGAAAATTCGATAGAACGTCTAAACATTGCAAGGCGCTCTTCTCGCCTCAATTCATCTTTCTACTGTGGTTACCTCAAAAAGATGCAAGATGTATACCAAAATGTATTACTTTTCTGTAAATCAGTGCAAGATAAATGAAAACTTAATAACACGTTAAACAGATTATGAGCACGTTAAGGCTTCTTATTCAAGTTCCGACAGAAGATGGTGTTTGAAGGAGTCCCGGAGAAAGGCACTATAAACCACCGTTTACGAAGTCTATGCAGTGACGTAACAACAACTCAACAAGCAACCTGGCCGCGGTGCAGCACTGAGAGAAATGGGCCCCCAAACGATGATAGTCCACTGACCCCCAAGTACAAGGTGGATTTTTTTTTGATAGTTGGCATCTCTAGATGCCCAAATATACTTTCAAACTTTCTCTGTTGACAACAGGGTTTGGTTTGTATTCCCATTTTGATGGGTATCGGGAGCCTGAACTACATTTCGTAGTCCAAGAAATGATGAAAACTTGAGCACTAGTAATTGTCTCTTCAGCTATGATTTTTAAGAGATTAATCTTTGAAATATCCCAAACCTCTGGAATGCATTTGTAATAAAGTCTAAATTGATGATGATGTCGGCTCCTCCTAAGTACTTCTTTAAAATAATTTGTCCCATTATTTCTACATATCTTGTGGTTTGGTGACTTTTTCCAACATACTGACAAGCTAAAATGGCTAAAAACATTTTTTGGTATTTGACCTTTGACCTATGATGTCACTATTCACACGGGCACGAGCTTACAGTACATGGTCAGGTACATACCCAGCAAGTTTGAACGGTCTCGGAGGAGTTCGCGACACACGTTTTCGCTCAATTTAGACCAGTTATACCTGTAAATAAACTGACCTTCGACCCTTACCCTAAACCTGTCTTATTTTAAAATTTACCTTATCATTTTTTACATAACTTGTGGTTTAATGCCTTTCCCCAGCAAGTTGGCATGCAGTAAATGGCTAAAAAAACATTTTTAGATATCTTGACCTCTGAACTCTGGCCTTTGACCTATTCATGTATAGTCACAATTCATTATGTAATAAGGTTTCGCCTGGATGAACATTTTGTTCATGTTGGTATATCAGAATGAATGTCAGGTGTATATCCCATGAGCGTAGCGGTATAGAGGGCCGAGTTAGACTGACTAGGAGTAAAATGTGTAGCTGCAACTCTGACGTGGCATGTGGTAAAGCATTGAATTATTCTGCTCGAAAACAGGGCCTGAAATATTGCTGGTCAATAGATTGATTGAAAAACATGTAAAAGATGTAACACTGAGAACAATTTTAGCCTAATGTGTGAGTTTAGAATATTTAATGTCTCCCTCTCTCTCTTGTTTCTGAAAGAGTAACAGTTTACGGTTCCACCTTGGAGCAACATACATGTTATACATGCAAAATACACTTCGAGAAAAAAAATATGAATTGAACATTGAGATAAACACTGATATTGACATGGAGAAAGTTGTTGGCCGGTTTGCCACTTATAATAGTGTCAACAGGCGCCGTCTACTAGCCTTTCATTAACAATAAGATTAGCCATTTTCTTACTTTTTGTGTTGCTTAATAAATCAGGTAACACTTTTATGCAGATAACATAATTAGATTTTCAAAACACATCTAGTACTGAAAAAAGAAACAATAAATATTGCACCACATTACATCTAGGGGCCTTATAAAATCCAAAAATTGCATTTTAGACGCCTTCTCATGTTTGCCAGCATCAAATCCCGCCCCTGCTTCGAAATGTACACATTTCAAATATTTAACGTTTAAGATTTACTAAAATGTTTACCGTTTCTAACTGACATGAAGAGGCAATGGTGTTCATTCTGCCCACTCCCGCTTTGATTAATTAATTAATATATTAATTTATTTATTAATTTGGAAAAGTGCTAAAGTGTATACCGTACTAATTTGTCTGCTTCAGAGCCCTGTCTTTACACGGTTCTGATAGACCATTTTTTAAGTGCGCCCTTACATAATTTACGGGTAACGGTAAGCGCTATGGGTTTGTGGCAGCTATAACGTATGATTAAACAGGTCCTTAACTCTCTTTAGCTATGAATTTCAAGATATTCATCTTTGAAATATATGAAATGTTCATGATAATCGTTTAGATTGTAATAACTCAACCAAAATATTTTCGTTTCATTTCATATGAAAAACAGAGCACCTTAGATGACAATCTACGACAACAAACGTCTGCGCCAAGATTACATTATGAGCTCCGAATTAAAAATTATTTAGAAACTTAAAAGTGTACTGACACCAGATGGCATGCTTATAAACTTCTTTTGCCATGTCGGATTCACTGTACACCTGTCAACTCCCCCCCCCCCACCCCACCCCATTCTCACCTTGGGACAGTTATGCGTGTCACCGAGACATGTGCGTGGACGTATCTTCCCTAATTTCTTGTGGAAATGATGATTTTTAACAACTTAACAAATACATAAGCTAGCTAGTTCCATAAGCAAAATATTAGATATTTGAACTTGTTCTATACATCCAGGAATCTTCTAGTTTGCTTCTGTTTGGGTCACTGAATTGATATGTCAGTCATAGTTATAGTTTTACAAAAGTCACATCTGACAAGTGATTAGACGTAGATTAAGAAAGACTTATATATTAAACATCCGGGTGTAACTTAGAGCCTCTATCATGATTAATCAAATTGAAACTTAAACAAAAAACGGAAACGTTCTTAAACTTTGCACACAAGTATAAAATCGTCTTGTTATCCAAGATGTCAACAACATCTGTGCAAACATGATGGTATCATCAGTACATTTAAAACAAACATGTTGGGTATCTGAACACATTCACTTTATCTCTCCTTACATGAATCTTCCAAAATAAATAAAACATTAATAACTACTAATCTCATTGTAAGTAGCATTAAGCTCCCCTTATGAGATACAGTGGGATGCGTGTCCCCTTGTCCCCCCCCCCCCCATCCCTATGATTGACGCCCCTGAGATTTAGCCATAAATCTATCATATGGAGATGAAAAGTGAAATAAATGCAGGTACATGGCATTCCGCACCTTTTCACATAATGACCAAAATTAACCAGTCCATTGAAAAGCGGTGACGAGCGCTCGACTTGTTCTTCTAGCGACATCAATGGTCACCGTGGTCACTTACATATTACCTTAGCTCCCACCTATTTTTCAGTTTTGTCTTACAGGCTCCCAGTTAATTTCATTACCTAACCTAGTATAAACAGGGATAAGTTATTAACATGGATAAAAGCATAAAATTAAATGTGTTTGTTTTTCTTGTAAAAAGTGCACGTTCCGTTTTGCGATTGGTTATTTGAGGTAGTATTAGGACTTGAATAGTTGCCCCAGGGAGCTGCTTATTATAACAGCTGATAGTTAGCGCGTAACTTGTTACTATTGAGCAAGCAAGTCTAATAGAGAGGTCGGGACTTCTTGCATCGCGCCCTCAAAAAGTTGTCCTGCTTAGCAACAAAATCTCGCACCAGTACATACAGTATATAGTACCGTACCAGTGCTGCAATTGTTGTATACAACGTACGTATGCGTGAAATGTAGTATAGTAGTAACGTAAATGATCGATCGCGTTAATACGTACGTTAGTATGTATGTGCGGCAGACTGATTTATACAACTTTCCTGGCTTAGCTTGGTGACCGTCCCGTCAAATTTGTTATGTTGTGAACTCAGAGCCACCAAGTGATATGGACGACGTGAGTTTGCAGAATGATTTGTACTATTGTATCTTCAAGGGTAACTACGGAAAGTGAAAACTTTCCGCAAGTAAAATACAATCAGCACTGTGCGCGTGAATGTGTGAATATCACACTCACAGCCAGTGTTGCCTTCATTTTTCTACGAACTGTATAAGTCTTGCTTAGTGTACACCTACATATCCTGCATATTTTGCCTTTTCAGATTCCAAAAGCAATTCCAGGAAAGTGGTACTGGAAAGAAGATTCTTCGTCACTTGAATTTCTAGCAAGGTATGTGAATAAAAATTTATTTATTATCTAGTTTGGCGACCTGAGAAGTAATGTTGGTTCCGTGGTGTAGCGGTTATCACGTCTGCTTTACACGCAGAAGGTCCCCGGTTCGATCCCGGGCGGAACCACATGAATCTTTTAGTTGCTTTTTCTTTTAAATTAAGCGACTCCCTAAACTAAATCCATATGTTGCTCAGACCAGAATGCATTTCTCTCTGTTATTTATCTGTGAAATATCTGAAAATTTAGTAGTTTCTGGCCCCCATAAGTACACTCATATGGCTCTTCTTATTACCTACGAGTGTATAACTAGACTAGCTCTAGCCACTAACAACAGAGTTGCTATTGGAATCACTCTATGTAGAAATTTCAGTTTAGGATGGCATGTTTTCTGTTAGGAATAGGTGTGCATGGAATAAAGTAGATTTAAAAGAAATGTTTTTACCCAATATTTTGCCTTATCTAATTTCTGTCTCTCTTTTATTCACAGCGTAATCCAGGCTGTTGATCCAAAGGACAAAAAGGGCAGAAAAAAGAACTTAGTCGTTGGTGATTATGGTGGACGGCGTGACCGGTAATTTATCATTCTTGTTTTATGTCAACTAGATGACAATTTATTGATTATTGAAAGTGAAGGAGCTAATGAAAGTGAAGGAGGGAAACATATATTCTCATCTTGTTCTGGAGGTGGGTGGGGGGGGGGGCGAGGGGAGGGTAATGGTGGAAATATTTTGTTGGTGTTGAGAGGTTAATCAATATCTTCTAGTTCTTGCTCCATGCTTTCCATTTAGGACTAAACACAACAAAACAGGAATAAGAGTCACCTAGTTTTAACACCAGAGCAAATGTACGTGCAGGTTGCATCATGCCCCGCCCCCCCCTCTCAGGGCCTCAAGTGGATGGGCCCAATTCATACAGACATTTTACCCATGTGATGTTGTTTAACAATACACAGGGGAAGGTCCACAAGTGAGAAAAATTATTCATTTTGCCAAACAAATCAAAATTATTCATTTTTGTAAAAAAAAAACAAAATGAATAATAAGGGAGGGGGGTGGGGGTACTATATAGCAAATTAATTTTTTTTAATCTTAAACATTTTTCATTTCAAGCAATGAAGAAAATATATCTTGGAATTTGAATTTGATACTCAGTGTAGCAATATTAAGTGTTTGCCACTCTTTCGGTTTGACAGATTATTCAGAAACTCATGGAATTGTTAATTGATTTCTAATTGACAGCCGACAACGATTCAATTTCCTCGTTACTCTTTCTTACAGGCTGACACCAAATCGTTTTGATTCCAAGCATGGTGTCGGCACAGGAGTCAGTACAACTACCAAGTCACAGCGTCATGGCTTGGTGTCTAGATCTGCAAGATCTGCAAAAGGCACAGAAAAGGACACAACAGTTACACTAGCAAGAGTGAAAAGTAAGCTTAGGAATAAAATAATAAAATGCTGCACTCTGAGACATATGAAGATTAAGTCTGTAAATTCAAGGTTGTGCTATTAAAGGCATAGAAGACTCGCCCCAAACCGCGTGCGGCCATCTGAAAAAGTTAACTTTCTGTTGCTTGCAAGTGACGTTTTGTTTGTGTCGTTACAAAATGCAGACAGTAATGAAACGTGATACCTTGTTATCTTTAGCTGGACCTGAGATGTCCATCCCTGTATCATTTGTATACTGTGCTGTGGGTATTGACCGCAGCTATATGTACTGACTGTACACTAGTGTCTAATTACCGACGGTAGCAAGCTGTGTGTGTATTTTCTGGGATCGATGGTGGTGTCTAACACTTCTGTTACACCTCATTCGAAACTAGGTCAGATTACCGGCATTAGACGTTTCTTATTGTTACAGAAATTTGACCTATAAGTCTAGCAGATTTCGTTCTGTTAATTTATTATGTTTTGTTTTGAGCTCGGGCTATGCAGTATTCTTATTTTGATTTCCCCGTC
>JAIPMN010000434.1:0-39191 GCA_020650975.1 Apostichopus californicus
ATATAAATATATATATATATAAATATATATATATAAATATAAATATATATTATATATATATCGTCTGCTGTCAATTGAGTTTACTCTGTGAGATGCAACATCCACTTCAGTGATAACATTTTCTTGCATCCTGAAATATTGATGAAGCTGATAGAGGGGAATATATTGTATGCATGCTAATCCTCTCTAAAGCCTCATCCCAGTAATCTACCATTCATCAGGATTAGTAATTTAATATTCAAGGTTGGCATCTCTCTAGCTGCTTTTAAAGATCAAGGATGAGTTGGTTTGTGGAAAACCAGAGCAAAATTCTGCTAAAGTTGTGTTATTGTACATAACAAACTGTGTACTGCAAACAGACCGTAAGTTTTCTTTATGCATAGAATGAACACAGAAAGGTTAGAGATAACAGCGTGAACAGAATTCTGGTTTGAAGATATTAGCAATATGAAAAATTTAAGAAAAAGGAACTTTGGAGGTATATGGCAGAAAATGAACAAAATGTCTCCTTCTGATAATACATGGATGTACACTGCTACTCCTGTTCTGAAAAGTTGTTTTTTGAGTGCAAAAGAGGGGAAAGGCATTAGGATGGGAAGAGATATGAGAATTGTCAGTAACAGTACTGAGGTGTTTTATCTTGAGAAAAGTGACCTGTGGAATTATTATGTTCAAGGGATCTAACAATCAAAAAGTGCTTCATGGAGCCATTTAATTTCAATGGTCAAAGAAAAATCTTAAACTTGTGTTGTTTCACAGCCAAAGTCATTTCTGTGGAGTAAGATATCCTTATCTTGCAGTAGTAGTATACTGTAAGAGCTGTTTCATGAAACCATCAAAATTAACTTTTCTGGGATACGATTACTATGTTAGTTGTTTGAATCGGTTCAGTTGAAATGCTATGTTATCTGATATCCTTCACCCTCCCCCCCCCCGGGGTCCCCTCCCTATTTATTTATTTCTATAATTTTAATTGTTTAAAAAGTGTTTGACAAGTCAAGTTTCTGTGTGTATTAGGCATCTTCACTTGATTAATGCTCTACAGAACAATCATAAGATCATAAGATCTCTATTCTGTATCGAAACCAATAATACATCTCAGTGTTCACTGGTGCAAGACCTGACAGTGTATTTGACTACTACATGTCGGAGATGTTTAATTATTATTTAATTTAATATTTATATTATATATGTTTTATACTGTCTTTTGTTTTACTATGTTACATTATGTCTTCACAATGTGGTATTCATTGTTTTTCATACTCGTGAGAAATATGCTAAAGATGTTGTATTTCTAGTGGGTGCTTTATGACCTTTGACTTCCAGCATAACAACACAAATTCCGACTTCCCCTCCCCCTTCCCACCAATTATTAGCCGGTTTATTTCCCCTGTTTTAAATGTCTTTTTTTTGTAATTCCGTAGTTATTTTGCAGAACTCTAAGAGCTGCAGTCGATTGTCTTAATATCATCTCATAATCCCAGTGGTTCTTTTTATACCTTCATCCAATTTAAGCACCGTCTCGAAAAAGCCAGAGCATACTCGAAATGGGCTCTCACCCAGACTCAATCACCACCTTGTTTATTCATCTTAGCGGAGGATAAACAGAAAAATAATCAAGTATCCATAACAAGTCCTAGGTTTCTGATTACAGGGTATGAGGCCCTGTGTTTGTGACTAACTGCCATTTTTGGTCACTTTCTACTCCCAGCACATCGTCAAATCCTCTGTTTCTAAATTAAAACGGATGTTTTGCTTATTTCCACATGCTTTTAAGCTGGTTAACTGCATGTTGCCGCGCATGTCATTTTTATTAGGTTATCATATCTGAGTAGCGCGTCTCGGACTGAAATCAAACGCTGCTTCAGTCTGCCTCTGAGAGCCGATTAATGGCTTCCCTTGCCCTGAGCTCATTTGCCCATGATACAGAGTCCATTAGGCATGTTGTGATATGCATCCATCGCGCTCACCGCCACAAATTTTGGCTTCTTTTCGCAAGCAAATTTTTGGTTGATCAATACGTCTGTGGGTAATACCGGCCTCAGCTCAAGCACGATCGGTGGTGTCGAGGGATTTGGGCTTAAGTCAGTGAAAGCTACTAGCAGTGAAGCCAGCAGTACAAAAGCATTGTATTGTGTCGGGTTGCCAGTACTACTACTACTACTACTACAATTTCTATTAGCTATGACAAATCATATCCCAACCTATACGCTGGGTATTAAATTTAAATTTATTAGACCTTTTGAGGCACAAGCCTGTGGGAAAGAAGTGAAAGTCAAAGAGTTATACTACAGGGTTTGTGTTAAAAATCTTATCAGTTCCACAATATCTTAGTTCCTTATACTTCAAACTCTACTCATTTGGAAAAATATAGAGAAGATATAAAAAAAATCGGGAGGAAGGAAGGAAGGGGAAAGAAGAAAATCAGCACTAAATTGCCCTCTGAATAAAGGATTTATTTGCCCTAGAGCAGAATTTTTATGAATCATTTTGTTAGCTTTAAATTATTAATTTTCAAAACTGTCCTTTTGAGAAGTGAGGTATTAAGACAAATGTCAAGTTGTCGAGGGCTGTCACATTCAGTTCTTCATCGTTTAATTATGTGACTGATAGAGAAACAGAGCTGCATTATCTCTGCTCGGTGTCATTATTATTAGTCTACAGTAGTCTCTGTAAACTTTGGTTTAGTTTCTAGTTTTATTACTAATCAGTGCCTAGTGTGCTGTGTGGTGGGATTCGTCACATTTTAGTCCGTCTAGCCGTCCATACTTCGTAAGTGTCTCGTGTCGATTGCTGATTTAACTGTAAAATATGCTGTTTGTTAATTTGCTGTCACAGATATTGTTTCCTTTTATGATATCATGTCATGAACTGTTTTGGTATAATTTGCATAAATTTCTCACTCATAAACCTATTTTATTCTGTGTAAATTATCCAGCCTGGTGTCAATTTGGGGTGATTATCGTGGTGAACTTTTGTTTGCGTTCTAACCCCCCGAATGTTTGTCATACTGCAGAGAGTGCCCAGATGTGTTAATTGGTCCAACATTTTCAGGCATTATCTCTAAGTACTTATAGTATGGTCAGTGTGCTCATTGCCCAGTGTCTGTTTGGTGTAATACGTCAAAGGAAGTTTACATTCCAGCTAAATAAAGTTTAAGAATTTTTGGTTTTGTTTTGTTTTGTATGTTTTGTTCTGTTTTATTGAACAGTGACCCCATGCTTTGATCTATTCACACTGCAGCATACTTTCTAATATGTTTGAGTGTCCTTTCATTTTGGTATTTGATAACTGTACCTGATGTCTCCTTGCAGTATATGATTAGTCAAACATTCTCTGCTATATACACAAAGTATCCTCTCTAATCTGTCTAAGGTATCCTCTCCATTTTGTTAGTATGCTTTACCTAATCATCTCTTGCAGTATGTGATTAGTCAAACATTCTCTGCTAGTCAGCTATATACACAAAGTATCCTCTCTAATCTGTCTAAGGTATCCTCTCCATTTTGTTAGTATGCTTTACCTAATCATCTCTTGCAGTATGTGATTAGTCAAACATTCTCTGCTAGTCTGCTATATACACAAAGTATCCTCTCTAATCTGTCTAAGGTGTCCTCTTCATTTTGTTAGTATGCTTTACCTAATCCTCTCCTTCAGTATGTGATTAGTCAAACATTCTCTGCTAGTCTGCTATATACACAAAGTATCCTCTCTAATCTGTCTAAGGTATCCTCTCCATTTTGTTAGTATGCTTTACCTAATCATCTCTTGAGGTATGTGATTAGTCAAACATTCTCTGCTAGTCTGCTATATACACAAAGTATCCTCTCTAATCTGTCTAAGGTGTCCTCTTCATTTTGTTAGTATGCTTTACCTAATCCTCTCCTTCAGTATGTGATTAGTCAAACATTCTCTGCTAGTCTGCTATATACACAAAGTATCCTCTCTAATCTGTCTAAGGTATCCTCTCCATTTCTAGTTTACTTTTACCTATTCGTCTCCTTCAGTATGTGATTAGTCAAACATGCCTTGCATTCTATCCATAAACATTGCTCTATTTGTAAACTGTGTACAGTTACATATGGCTAATGTTTTGATTGTGATTGTATTTCGTGGCATTTACTAACTTTTCTGATATTTTGTTTTGTTTGTTTTTGTGACCAGTGTATGAATAAGTTTCTGTTTGATCTGTCTTTATTCAAATCTTTCACAGTCAATGCAGTTCATCTTTTAACTTCCTTGAATATTGGAACCGAACATTTTCAAAATGAGTGCTTGGTCTTTTCGTCAGTCACATAGGCGCGTAAATTCCCGTGAAATGTTCACTTTCTCTCCTTGAGAGATTTCTCCGTCAAACCTTCACTCTCTCTCCTTGAGAGATTTCTCTACTCTTTTTGCCCTGTGTTGCCAGATAGGATATATATGTACTCCTACGAACGAGTCGGCTGATATTTATGGCCGTGTATATCACCGGGTGATAGCAAAAATAAATTTTTACTTCCTACTCTTTTCAAAATGGATTGCTCTTGTGTGATATCGATCTTCAATGAGCTGTATAAGACTGTCTGTGCTTTGATCAAGTTTTCTTTCTAAGATTTAAGACCGTTTTGGATCATTCCAGGTTTTTTTCTTTCTCTCTTTTGTTGTTTTTTTGGTTTTGGTTTTTTACGCTGGGTTTCTCGCAATTTCACATAAGTAGCATTACGTGATAAGGCACCCCCGGTCCATTAGGAAGATGTCTGTTGTATGTGTATATTGGGATAGGAGATGTTCTCCGAGCTCTAAAACATAGCGTAACATCGTAATCAAGACGGCCATCATTCATGCTCTAACAGACGGTAGTTTTGCTTCTTTAATCTCCAAGTGTAAATCATTCAGTGATAACATCTCAAAAGCATCAGAGACTTGCTTTAAGTGACTATGTTCAAAAGCTGCATTTTCAGTATGGTTGTATTAACCATTTCATATTCAAACATACACTGCATAGTTCTTCCAATCTAACTCTAAAAAGGAGTTGTATGTGACCAGTAACAACCACTTGGCTATTCATAAATGAGGCGAGGATTTATAATAAATCAATTTGATGTTGTTTTCCCAGCAAAGTTTGATACATTCTTTTGTTCTTCATTTGGTTTTATAAATTATGCAAAATGTAACTTCCATGTCAAACAGATGTTTTTAGCACTCCCATATATAAACAAAACATCCTAACAGAAAATATTGTTTATGACAATGGATTACATTATTGTTTTTATGTTCGTAGTACTTCCCGGTCCATGTTGTCGCATTCATTTTGCCACATCGAGGAACAAATTCAGCCACATCACTATTATCATGATGTAATTTTTCTTTTGTGTGTGTGTCTGAATGAAGTAAATTATTATGACTGGTAAAAATATCAGAGAGACCTGTAAGACCACTGTAACAACCAGCTGCAGAAACACTGACAATGTCACATGGTTGATCTATAGTATCAGACACTTTTGTTGTACCTTGTAGCCAAGTGCAATGGCTTTGTATAGTGTTACAAGCAAGCCCAAATGGTCACTTCAAGAAATTCGTCCGCACCCAACCATGATCTTCGCAAGTTTCGGGCATCAAAGCACAGTTTATCTCTGGCTTCCTTTCATTTACACAACTGCTAACGTGTACACCTGGGAAGTGAATTTATTAGGAAAGTTAGGGTTAACATATCACACTCTGTCTGACTTTCATATTTGGGTCACCTCATAGTGAAGCTTAAGTGGAAGTATGTTTAGTATGTTGACATTGAGTGTTATCACCGACAACTTTTCATGCAAGTGTAAAGATAATCAGACAAAATTAATCGTTTGGTCCTCTGACGACGACAATGTGCAATGTAGACTCATACTTAAACTCTCATCGTGGTGTTGTATGAGATGTGTTTATATCGGTTTCATTTTAATTTACCTTTTTCACTCGTCTTTTGTCAAAAATTGGGGATTTTTTTTTTCTTTCTCGTTTTTACCTTAAAGTGCAGGAAAAAAGAGCTTCCAATTAATGCCCCTGGAGGTCATTTGAAGTTAGAAAAGATTCTCTAATCAAGTTTGGTCTTGTAATCATGATGTCAAATTTGTAATCTCATTCCTGCGATGACTCTCCCCTGGTAGTTCGCTAATCCACTTTAGATATTTTCACCGGATTTGGTTTCCAATCGAGTGAACGTGGCCAGGAGAGTAGTCTGGAAGTTTGAGGTAGCAAATGAAAGCCTCTAATCCTTTTAATATTGTTTTATTAGGAGTTTTGTGTGATTGGATCGAAGCCTTGTGCAGTGTAGCATTCTCGGGAAAGAGTCTTGAATCAAGCTCTTTGTATAAGCGAGCGGGGAGCATTGGCTTGGTTTATCGATCCCGTCATGCCCATAGCTATACACCATGTATTTGACAAGCCGAACAGGAGCCCAGGGCTGCAGTGTATATCTGGATTCAGTCAGATATCGGAATTTTAATGGAATATACTGTTACAGTTTAATGCAAATGAAGAAGTCATCAAGTAGTGTTGAATTGCACAACCAATGTGCAATTTGCGTTGGCACATGAATGAAGCAAAAGCGGGCAGTCATTGTCGACTTATCGGGTAGATACAATCTTATGAAAACACGTTTATTCAGCTTGGGATATTCTGTGGAATGAGAAGAAGTGCGTGGTAGTGATAGCTGGAAATATTAGTCACTGTACAGATGAAGAATTCAGGACAAGAAAAAAGGAAAAAAGAAATGAAAAAAAAACATTAATTAAGTTTTCATCACTGTCTCCAAGGAGCTTTTATGCAACAGGATGTTAAGTAGCGCTAACAGCAGTGGTGGTAATGGAAGCAGAAAGTGTTTGGTAAACTGTACAGATGGGAATATCATAAAAAAGAACATGGTTCATAATTTAATTTGTTAATATTGTTAATTTGCTTTTTAATTTTCATGAAAACCTAATATCGATATTAAGACCAAGAAATCAGACATTAGTCACAAAACTTAATCTACATACAGTTAAATTATTTCTGTTGCTTTTTTAAATAATATATTTATTCCATATTGCAACATGAGATACAAGGGCAACACTTTAAAAAATGTTGAGAATCAGGAAAATTGAACTGTGGTATCAGAAAATACTGACAGTTCAGATGTGTAAAAACCTGGACAAAAGAGCTGCACAAAAAAGGCTGGGTCAAGCCACTCGTATAATTTAATGAAGGAAGCTAAAACATTTAAACTAAATATGAAAGACCTACAAAAGAATACACCAACCCTGACTGACTCCTAACCCCCCCCCCCCCACCCCACCTCAAGTCACCTTACCTATCTGCAACCTTATTTTACCCGTTCCCTCCCTTTCCTTAAAAATGTGTACATACGTTGTGATAGTATCTAATGATGTACGGAATTAAAAATCACCCTTAATTTAATTTTAAGATGTAAGAACGATGTTTACCAAGCAATTTGAGATGATTGCTTAGGATCATGTATGGTCACATGAATAACTATTCGACAGCTCTTTATTGTTTTGAACTGCCCTTGTTTTAAAAAAGGAATTGTTGTCTTGTACAGGCAGATGATATATTGATTGTAACTGTAGTACTTAGTAGTAGTAGAGAGCATACACCTCTACATGTTGTTGTAGTGAGTGGTTTGGTGACATAGTTTTCTGAAGCTTAGCTGATAGAAATGTGGAAGAGCGCCATCAATCAGGATGACTCTCTTCTTGTACTAGTAGGGTTCCGACTTGGTAACAGAGAATGAATATAAAGAAAGTGTTTGCATATCCACTTTGGTTTTCGATTAGTTCTTATGAATTATGTTTTATGACAATATATGCTTAAAATCGAAAAGCTGTATTCGTGTAAATTATGTTCCGTTTAATTAATGCATTTCAGTTAAACAGTTCCTCAAACGTTTTATATAGCATTTGAGTTTGAAATTATCTTTGAACCCACATATTTGTATATGTTTATATATATAGACATAAATACATATATATATATATATATATATATATATATATATATATGTTTGGTTGATTGGCGTCTATCTTGGCGCAGAGTGCTCTATGTCCGGTGGTCAGAGCGAAGTATATAAATATATAGATATAAGTATATGTATGTACTGTTTGTTTCTATGAGTCCAGGGATTTTGAGAGAGACATTATGATAAGAGCAAATGTGCTTTTAATCTATCTGCAGCTATAATAGAAAGCTAGAGTTTAATGCTCTTGAACTGGTAATAAATTATAGATTGTCCCCATGTTTTTTTTGGGGGGGGGGGAGGTGTCGATCTCGAGCTCTCTCCCAAGTGTTTTCCATATATGTATGCTCTTGTGTGAGCCAATCTATAAAAGCTGCCAATTTTGTAGCCTGAGGCAACTTTCAAAATCCGTGGGGACATTTTTAAAATCGTATCCATTGTGAGAAATAGTTCAAAGACCTTTAAGTCAGTTCAAAGTAATTTTTTTTTTCTTTTTCCTTTTTCTTTTTCATATATTTATATTATTTTGCTTTCATAATCTCCATATAATGTCTTCAATATCTAAGACAATTGTATTCTTCTCAGTGGGAAGACTTTGTATGTTCAGTACTAGGATGCATCAATTTGGTGAGCATATTTATATCTTTATAAATCATTAATGTATTTTTTAAATATTTTATTGGTATTAACATGTTCTTATTATTGTGTTGAAATTTTTTTCAAGTTAGTGATAACTTGTTGTCAACCAGGTTTCAAAATCTCTATTGTTTTTTTTCATTTATTTTTTTTGTAAATCAGAGACCTTTAAGAAGCTGAAAGGTACCGATTGCATTTGTTAGTAATATTAAATACATCTTGTATGAAGTAATCATCACAGGGATTGAAGTAAATTTGTAAAAGGGTATCGCTTATGTTTCATCGCCATGGGTAGCAACCGAGGGGTGAAGAAGAGGATGGGAAAGGAGGGGGGGGGGGGGAGAGATATAAAAATCCATATTGAAAAAAAATTGTAGATTTGTGTGACTGTCAGACAGACTGTGTTTTGTGAACAATGGATTGAAAGAAGATATGATATCAGTGCCAATTTGTCATAACTTTATAATATTATTATCCATGACATGAATTACATCAATATGATGACTGCAGGATAGATCTGTAATGATTGAATCCTCAGATGTATACCTCTGGAACAGGTCAACTTGAGAGGCTGCTGAAAGATGATTGTAGTCTCTCTATTGAGACAATTAATGGAGAGATCACTTCCATTAATTACGGGTGAGGGGAAGGCAGTCAGATATTAAGTCATTACAGTGTGGGTGGGTGGTGTATTGCAATGTTATTTGTATGATTGGATATAGTATGCTGTGCCCACAGTTCAAAGATGTGTAAGTATAATACTCTGGGGAGAGGTACATCAATGACAACGGATCTTACATTTAGCATAATTTTAGTGTCTCTAAAGTTAAGTGTTCTAGCTGTTTCAAAACGAGGGAGGTGCATTTAACACAGAGCTGGCAGATTCTTTTAATTTCCATTGAGTTGAAAAATGTTTGTTCACTGATCAATGTCAAAGGGAGAAATCAGCTTAGAGTCCACATATCTGTTTCTCAATTTTTTTAAAAAAAATTTAAATATTTTATTTCAGATTCATGAATATTAATTCTCATAGAAATATTAAGTTTAATTACTATATGGTTTTACTCTATGTGTCCTAATAACATTCATGTGTGTATATGTATCTTTTACTACTTGTTATCATTTTTTTGGTAAATTTATATAATGTCACAATTTTTGCCCATTTGCATTCCTGAGCAATTTGTTAGTGAATACCAGATAAATTATAACCCTACAATGGCTTACCTCTCTCTCACACAGATTATTACTTAAGAAAATATGCCTGGAGTAAATTCAGAATGTGAATGTCGTCTGTTAAATTAAAGAATTACAAACTTAGTAAAAATTAACTTTGCAAACACAGTTACTTTTATACAGTTTATTGGGAAAGAAGGGAAGAAAAATACAAGAAGCTACTCAACGATTGTATCGTTGTGGTCATATACAGAACTGTAAGTGGTGGAAGTTCATAAATATTTAAATTAGATATGATTCAAGGTTTTTTTAGGTAGAACTTGATATTAACTTTGCTCCTCGCTTTCGATAGTAGAATGAGAGGGGAGGGTGTTGACCGAAGAGGTTCGAACTTAGATGGCGCGCAGTGTTAAAAGGTTACCAGGTTCACTCTAGACATGGTAGAACGAGAGTGCTGAGGTCTATGAGGAGACAGGTAAGCTTGTGACTCATAAATATCCAAACCAGTCACTTAATGCAATGATATTAACTTGGGAAATGAAACACAGACACTCATTACAGTTTTTACTTACAGGTAATAATTTATCTGGTATCACATTTCATACTGCTACATGCAAAATGGTCAAATTGCTGTTGTGTACAGACCTTACCTGTAAGAAGATGTATGGTGCGGTTTGTTTTATACAGGAAACGTAGCATTTTATATTAAGTTACAGATGTCAGAACCTTGAAAACGGCTTAGCAAAATTTGAACACTCAGTATAATACTTTGAATAATCCCTGACTTGTTCAGGCAGTGAACTATGGTTTACTGCAGCAAACAACTTAGTTATTTTACAGTATACACATACATCTTAAAAAATAATAATAATAATAATCCTGGATGCAAGTTTAGACCGACTTGTTAGACAGTCGTTAAAATACTTGTTATTTAAAATTTTAAATAAATTCAATACTTTGCCCAAAAAAAAGGAATTTATTTTCTATTAAAGTGTCATTGAACTGTATCAGTTTACTAAATGTTTACACATTGCAATATCAGTGAAGAATCACAAGTTATGTTGAATATCATTTATGATATATTTAATATTTAATACGATTTTGTTGAAATTATGGCACAAAAATCCATCTGCAATTATCCCTTGATTATGATTAATTATAAGTAAAAATGATACATGTCCCAAAAGTATCTTCTTCACATGTTTTTTTTGTTTTTTTTAATTACACGTCTTCTCAGTAAACGTGTCTCATTGCAGAGGTGCTGGGGTGTAGTAGTTATAGCTGGTAATGATTTACATGCAGCTCCTCATCTCAAGCTAGACACAGTGATATATATCATCTTGACCTCGTCATCCTCGATACAGCTAATTTCTATGTAGTGCCCTCTTTGCATTGGTCGATACACTGTTGCATGTGAATTGTGAGTCATGTGTAAGTACACTACTGTCAGATATCAGGGACTTGCCAATGCCATTGGTTTAGGTTATAGTCATGATAAGGAGTATTTGTTAAAAGGGCTGTAGTAGCACTACACTCTTTGTTTTTATCATTACTTTTGGTTTTATCTGACGTCATCGTGCCTTTATCCATTTTATTATCGTTGATCGCAAGAGTGGATTAAGGCTGTTTAAAAATTCAAAGTGACATAATTGAACTCGTTAGTATCAACAGATTTAAACATTCAAAGTGACATAATTGAACTCATTAGTATCAACAGATTTAAACATTCAAAGTGACATAATTGAACTCGTTAGTATCAACAGATTTAAACATTCAAAGTGACATAATTGAACTCGTTAGTATCAACAGATTTAAACATTCAAAGTGACATAATTGAACTCGTTAGTATCAACAGATATGCTGAAGAGTCCAATAATGGTCACTCACTCCATGCTCAGACTTTTCAAATCAGGCACAGTGCTACTACCATCCTCAAAACATTTTAATTCATGTATGAGCAAAGGGACACAAACATTGGTGTGAGATAGGGGGCCATGGGCCAGGAGTCAGACAAATGTTCCAGCCGTGTGTGATGACCAAATGTCAGTATCAAATTATTGGGGTCCATGGCCATCCTCTCTGATGTTTGGCACCTTTGACCTTTTAAGTTACAGCATCTAAAAGATTCATCATATCCCTTTTGAGGTAGAGACTTTTGTTTTTTCATCCCTTCCTTCCTTTCTTCCTTTCTTTGAAATGACAAACGTACATAATTGATCAAGTTTTGTCGATCCTGTAGACTTTCACAATGATACGGTTTGTTTAATATCTAAAATAATTAAAAACGTAAGAAAACACTAGTTTCTAGCTAATTTTGATAGAATTTTGAAGAATGAGCTGATAATGGTGAAAGTTCATCCCATTTTGAGGAGACTTGTGACCAGCCTCTTTAATTACAGAAGTAATATTTGCAGGCAAGCCCAACAAACCATGACTCAAATAGAAGTTAATTTCTTGATGTTGAAAGGAAAGTTGCAACAATATAAGCTGTAAGGGATTACGGACGGAACAAAACTTGCTCAAAAAGTGGGGATGGGGGGTGGGGGTGAGGAGAACTGTGGATTTGTCTTTTCAACTTTGTCAAAATTAAACTGTAAATTAAGTTTCAGACTGTTTCTTTTGCTTTCTACAGATCCTCCAGTCAGTATATAAATTATTTTATTTTTTGAATCTGTTTTCGTTTGGTGTGTAGTATTTTTTTTACTGTTTTCTTTTCTGGCTATATATCTAGATCTAGCCCAGGTCTTGTTTTGCTTTTTTGCTCAACCTTGACTTTCATGAAGGGTGCAGTAACTCTTGTTTATGAAGCTCTCAAAAAGTAACAAAGTTGATCCAAGGGGGCTTGAACTAAGGTCAGCCTGGGGAGACAAGTAACAAAAAAAAAAACCTTGAGGCAATGTTTACTCTGGCATACCAGCTCATATTAGGGCAAGCATACAACACCTCACTCTTCTTCATATCATGTAGATGATATCATCTTTTTGGGAACAGTCAATCTTTTGCTACTGTGTGTTTGGGGGGTTGAGGGGGGGGGGAGCTTATGATTCTGTTTTGTGTAAATAGCTTGTCATCTGTTGTGTAGATTGCTCATCCTTTGCTCCAGGCTATAAGGGTGCAGAACATCTGGAAAAGAGTGCCAGTTGACGACAAGGAGAGTATCCTGATGGCTTTAAAAGAGATAAGTTTACCTGGAGGGCGCTACAAGCTGGGTTAAGGTGTTATTTAACTCTGCCCTCCAGCCCCATGGTCAGTGTCAAAGGTCGTTAATAAATGACAGATCTCTAATAGTCCATCAATGAGATTGTTGTACTGTAAAATGAAAATAAATAAACTGAAAGAGAATATTATTAATCTCCCATTTTGGTTTGGCCAATGCTCTCTTTATATCAAAAGACTGTTCCTCCGCCAATCCACAGCCTTCCTACGGTATAAACAGAATGTGGTTTAAGAACGATAAATTGTTTTAATGAAGGGATAACATTGTTACATATTCACAAATAAACATTAAAACTAGTTCACAGCAAGTAAGTAATAAAGCAACCCATCTGTCCAACCATATCATTATATCTTGTTTACATTGCCAAGATATTTTACACACCTTGAACAATCTAAAGCATCCAGTGAAATTCTTCAAGATTGCCATACGAATGGAAATGTTCCATCTCTTTCATATCCAAAGCGCTGTAGACAATTGATGTTAATATTACAGTTCAGATCAAGTTTTGACTCATTTCCAGTTTAATAATTTTGCATTCGAGGGCTTTAGCAGTAAGATTAGGACAAGCCCGCTCTGTTGCATGTAACTGCAGCATTGCTTTGCTTCCATGCAGCGAGCGTGATGGAGTCCCGTTTGTTTGACATTACTGCAGGGGATGTTCCTATTTGAGCCAAGAGGCTTAAAGGTCTCTACCTAAATATCCCTTGGGATCATTGGTCGGACCTGCTGAAAACTATTAGAATTCCTCCGTTTACAATTAGATGCCATTTGATGAAAGAATAGATGCCTTTACAGGCAGAGAATTTGTCATCCTCTCTGTTTATTATGGGTCAGAGGAAGACAATGACAGAGATAGGCATTATGAATAATTTATCCTCAGATCTACGTAAACCGAGGGAGTTATTTTCCACGTATATTACACAAAGTTATCAGGTCATGTAATATACCATATTCTGTTGTGCAATACCAGATTGTTTTTGCACAGTGCCCGACATTGCTAACACAAATGCAAATTTGTGCAAATTATAAAAATTCAGGTTAATTGTACTAGGATATGGATAACAAGGAAATTCAAAAAAAAAAAAAAAAGGTTAAAAATCTACTAGGAAGCTTATGATCAAATTAAAAACAGGTTATTCTGGTGAAGTTGAATGTCAAAAGTGCCATGAAAGAAAGATTGTAGGACGTGGCCCCACAACTTATTTCTATATATTTGCCATGTTTTCTTGGGTATCCTATTCATGTCACAGAGTTTTGTCTAATTCCAGTGAATCCATACCTCTATTTTTAAATTTTTAACACAGAATCAATCAAAGAAGATCTATATTAGCAAAGGAGAAACGCATCAACTTTTCTTGCTAACAAAACAATGAAATGATAAATTACCATTGCACTAGGAGACACTTGCATCTTGACTTTCTTTTTTTCAAAGGAAAACAAAAACCGTATCATACAGTCGCCAAAGTTCTACTCTTGTTTTCAAAAAAAGCATCCTTTCACTTTCATTAGGGATACTCACTTTCAGCGATGTTTTCCCCGACTTCTTGAGATTTTTAATTTTGTAAATTACCTACGAGTACATGTAATATTTTAACTTTCTTCGGAGACAATTTTTATTGTAAATTATTTTTGAAACACTCTTGCAGTCTGCTCAATATATCAGTCACTGTTTGTCTTTCTCATTTACAGAGCTTCTCGTTACCTGTATATCTGTAATTAGCATTAATTAACTATCATAACTGATTGTACCACTGTACCTGTTTGAAATCCTGTACTATGACCCAACCGATGTGATTTTCTTTTCTTTTTTCCCCCTTGGAGCTGTGATCTATCACTCGTTGTATGACAAGCTACCCGTTCGCCATCTAGTATCTGCAAACAACATTAAAAGCTTTTCAAGTATGTGTGTTTCAAGTTTGTTGAGATACCAATTAACACCACCCCTATGTTCTTACATGTTCTCTGTCAAAGGTCCTTTGAACCAGTTTTCAACAGTTGATATTTTCCTTGGTTGTGGTTGACCATATTGTTAACTGCCAAGGGTGGGGTTAAGTGGTTTACAGTTAGAATTGGGTATTGTTTGTGAAAGGACAACGGGTAACTCGGCAAATAGATACTTTACACCAGCAAAACTCAAAAAAAAAAAATGTGTGTTGCCGGAGGAAAGTACATCTCCAAGAGACGGATATCAAAATATAGATCTGACATTAAGAATCTTGCATCTGTTTGAAATCTGATGTGTTGTTAGCTTCTTCTGTTTTCTTTCATAACTAGCGATTGGATTAAAGTAATTTTTTTGATTGTTATCAATATTACAAAACTGATTTGATAATAGGTTTTTACATCAACAATTGTTTGTTTGTTTGCTTTAACTTGCTGTTTATCAGTATTATCAATTCTTCATTAGTAAACTTGTTTCGATGATCTAGTTTGGTTAATCCTTGCAATCTTTTAACTATCACACAATGATTCAATAAGCTTAATATTATTAGTTTGAGTAGTAAAGTTGTGTGTCATAAATTATCGGATAGCATTCAAACTGCATGCAAATGAAAGCAAGATTTCTTAAACAAGGTGGACCCGGGAAAAGGTTGATGAAGCTACGTCATTGATAAACCAGACAAAGGTGAACTATACAGATTTGACTTTAATATGAGGGTGACTGAGTGATAAAAAGGAAAAGCTGTATATATTTTCAGATTTTCTAAAACTGTCTGTATTCCTGGTGTGGTTGTGTCTATCTCTCTGTGTGTTATTAATCCATGCAGGCAGGGTACGGTACCCAGATCACTGTTACAGGATTTTTGTACCATCCGTTATCACGATGTGCAAAAAACTGAATCTACCTTCGGCGATTTTTGATAGCTTTGGTTGAGATAAAGCTGTCAAATGATGACAAAAACCATTCGCAAGCTCTGATTAAATTTGAAATAATTCAGCTCGCAGCAGCAGCGAGATTTGTCGTCATCGTCGTAGACGGCATGCCGTTCTCTGAGATGGTGCTCTGAGTAAGAAGAGCAGACCCGACACTGCTTGAGTTCAAGTATCGCATTAAGCAGGTGTCATGCTGGCTTTTATTTGTTCAGAAAATTTGGCTATTTGGTTAGGATAGGGAGAAGGAAGGGGGGAGGGAAGATTAAAATGTATTGTGCAAATGAAAGACATCCTTGGAAAACCCGGCCGTCCTCATAGCGCGTTGATTGGAATCTTCCGTTACTAATTTGTGACTGTCCCATTAGAAAGTTGTTCTTTGTTGCGAAAAGGGTGAGAGCAAAGAAGAAGAAGAAGAAGGTGAGTGTCTTCTGAGAATTTGAGAAGTCTATAAAGAGTGAGATGAAAATCAAACAAAGAAGAAGAAATTAAAAGTTGGGAGAAGAGGAAGGAGAGTAAAATAAAATGAAAAGAAGAAGAATGTGGGTGATTGTAAGCAGAGACGTGGAATTATTTGCAGCCTCCTTGAAATGAGGAATGGACATGTAGAGAGAGAGAGAGCTGTTGTTTGCTTAACTAATATGTTAACTCAGTCGATGAAGTTCCTCATTCCCGAGTGTACTTAGTTAGAATCTAGGTCATGAGGGTGGGGGGCTATGCACGTGTCACAGAATGAGTCAATGGTAAGTGATCGTGGTCGTTATAGAATTAGGAGTTAAATTTAAATTAAAAAAAAAGATATATTAATCTGAAATCGATCATCAACGCACTTCTTACATATTCATGATATTTGCTCAACATTCCTTTCGGCATTTTTTCAGGTGATACAGTATGTATAGTTCTTCTCCTGTGTTGTGAGGCCTGTACAAAAAATATAGATATATGTAAAAAATGCTGCTCATGTTATGAGCTTAACATGAGAGTAAACTCTCGTCGACCTTAAAATCATCCATCCATAACATATACCAGCATCTGTGTGTACGTGTCATCGGTACTTGCGCATGCATGTGTCTTACTGTACGTGTCTAACTGCATGTGTCTTACTGCACGTGTCTTACTGCGCGTGTCTACTGCACGTGTCTTACTGTATGTGTCTTACTGCACAAGTGTTACTGTATGTGACTTACTGTACGTGTCTTATTGTACGTGTCTTACTGTACGTGTCTTACTGCACGTGTCATACTGTACGTGTCTTACTGCATCAGTCTTACTGTTCGTGTCTTACTGTACGTGTCTTCCTGCACAAGTCTTACTGTATGTGTCTTACTGTGCGTGTCTTACTGCATCAGTCTTACTGTTCGTGTCTTACTGTACGTGTCTTACTGCCTGTGTCTTACTGCACAATTCTTACTGTATGCGTCTTGCTGCCCGTGTCTTACTGCACATGTCATACTGTACGTGTCTTACTGTACGTGTCTTATTGTACGTGTCTTACTGCACATGTCATACTGTACGTGTCTTACTGTACGTGTCTTATTGTACGTGTCTTACTGCACAAGTCTTACTGTACGTGTCTTACTGCACGTGTCTTATTGTGCGTGTCTTACTGTACGTGTCTTACTGCACGTGTCTTATTGTGCGTGTCTTACTGCACAAGTCTTACTGCGCGTGTCTTACGAATGAGCTTCCTAGTCTACATATCTGACATTGTTTCTCACACGATTATTTGTGTAGAAACTTGTCAAAAAGAGATAGTTATGATAAGCCCCCTTAGATATGTTGTAGCCAGTAGAACGTTCTCCCCATTTCCTTTTACCCTCAAACTTTCTGCACATTTTGAATAAAACCCCATGTAGTTTAAAATTGAAATATGTATGTTTGAAGTTATAGATGAGGAATGATGTAGTCACACAGCAAATAGAAAGTGATTGAATCCTTTTGTTTACATCAAGCAAGGGCAAAGCCATTCCAGCATGCACTTCAAGAGGTTATCAGCAAGTTCAATACCAGGACTTTCAAGGAGTGATGATTGGTGTTTTAAACCCCCAAAACATGATGACAATTTGGCATGTTTTAAATTTCATTGCGTGGGGAAAATTAAAACTTCCAGTTAAACAGCATTTTGGTTGTTTTTCTTAATGGCATACCAATTTACCAATTTAAGGGTAGTAGTATCTGAAATTGTTAAACTCCCCCCCAAGTAGGTTGATTTCAACCATTCCATGTTGTTCACTCCGACTCAAGGTTGTATTTAGGCCTACGCATCAGTGAAAACATTTGAATTTATTTTAATACCACGGTTCATCAAAGAGACCCACTCGAATTGTAACAAGTTTCGAGCCCACATAATTCTTATCCATATACAGGGTCAATCGTCCTAAAATAACAGCAGTTGCGTGTTTTTTCACCCGATTTTGCTTAACACAGAAATACAGGAATACAAGATGTCAAATAGTGGTAATGCTTGAATTGTAACAATCAGTGTGGTAGTACTTTATAATGTAAAAGGTGAAATATAGGCAGGATTCCAGTCTAAAACACATTTGTTAAAGTTCTATATGGATGGAAAATTTCTTGTTGTTAGCTCAGATGATGATTATCTTAATGATGGGAGGGGGAATGGTTGGGGGAGTGAGGGCCAATAGGTTAGCACCCTGACAAATCTGAAGGGCACTAGATTTAATTTGACATAATGAGGTGTAAGTTATTTCAAGCCTTGCAACGAATTAAAAAAATTAAAAATTCAAGTTTGTTAATTTTCTAGGCGAAGGTTCGGTGTAGCAGTTATGTTTCTGTTCCTGGGTTCAAAATAAACTGCACCAGTAACTAGATTCTCGTTGACCTACTTAAAATTACTCTTGCACAGTTTTGTTCAGTGAAGTCTTCCGGGGGTTTGGTATTTCTGGTTTGCGGAATTGTGAAATAAGAAAGACTGTCAGAACAACTTTGTTCACCATGCATGGCTGCGCTTTAGCGATGAAGCATGGGGTGCCCTCACCTGGCTTAGTATTTGAGAAATTGGTCAGATGGTGAGGGTACACTCTCCTTCGTCGGATGGGGACTTTAAGTGAGGTTCCCGGAAGAAGATCTGTATATACCATATATATATAATAATGCAACTGCATTGTATCACTATAGCTCAATATATAAGCTGGTGTTCATCAAAGGATATCATGGGTGATATGGTTTCAAATGAGCTTCTGTTAGCATCCAAACCCTCGGGAAATAGACACATGCACCCAAAAAAACTAATCTTAATACAACCAAAACAATCACAAATGGAAGCTCTGACAAAGGAAAAGAGCTCAAAGTTGGTTTATATACTCAGAGAGATATCACTTTCCACCAGTTGTGAAGAAATTAAAGCAACTGTTTGTATTCGTAACTCACCCCCCAGTCAGGCCCTCCCTTTTCCCGAAGCCAAACGCTACAAGTGTGATCTTTATGTTGCGTCGTCCGTGTGGACTATGTGGAGACATTACTCGGTTTAGGAGAATAATTCCGGTCTTTCCCGTTAGGTGAAACCAAAGCCATTCGTTGACACCAACGGAGACGCATAAATTTTGGCATTCGATACACCCTAATTGATAACCCATGTACTCTCCCTTCCTTATTCATTTTGTCCAAGAGTAACCCAAGCTAGGCCGTGGAATAATCATGAATTTCACATTTTGGCACAGACGGCATAAAAAAAGTTACGTGTTGGATTCCCTAGGGTTGTCACCAGGCATGACGCTGGGCTCGTTATATTCAAATGTATTCATGGCCTTGGCAGTAATGTAGACAGTCTGGCAAGAACCAAAAGACTTAAAATTAAGAATCTCGCTAGATTTCTACCTGGTCGGCTCTAATTTATTCTGTGCCCCAAATTTTTTTATACCATGAATGACAACGAAAAAAAAAGAAAGTTTCGTACGCTTGCCTGGTATTTTGGTTTTCACTGTTTTTACAAACACTCATTTGCATTTTGGATGCTTCTTCCAGTCGCAGAGATTTGAAATGTAACCAGTCGTATTCGCTCTGTATATATGTATACGCAAGATTCATACTTTTGTCTTTTTGTGTTTTGTACGAGGACTGATATTACAAATGCAAGCATTTAAATCTTGTTTTTTTTTCTTTTTTTTCTTCGTTTTTTTTGTATTTGTAATGTTTCTTATTCTATTTTGAAGGTTTATGAATTATTAATGAGTATTAGTTATTGTTCCGTTTGGATACACGGTTTTGTTTCTTTTACTGTGGCAAAACACTGATATGATATTTTGAAAGTTGTTGTTTGTGTTTAATGTGTGTTTCGTGTGTAATCATCGCTACATGTTTAAAGTGGAGAATAAAAATTGAGGCAATTTCTTAAAGAGGAAGGAACAAAAATGTGTATACAGTACAGTATATGAATGTCAGATGGTGTATTTAAGGGTTTATTTACAGCAATAAACTAGTTGTTCAAACAACTTGTCGGATACTTTTTAGTTCTGTCAGAAAGAGGGTTAGGAGTCTGAGACATTGGTCATCAGATGATCATTAAAAGTCCTCTGAAACAAATTTAACATCAAACTCATTTTACTCTAGTTTTATAATTAAAGGAGACGATCTTGTAATTAATTTCATCGGTCAGTCGAAACAAATAGCCTAAGAGTTAAAGTCGAGTGACTTGGACGTAAAAAACACAAAAAGACAACAAAAAATTTCAAGGAGAAAGAAAATAAAAATGAAAACCACAGATGTTTTGATCTCTTTGATTTCCATATTAATGGCAACCAATCGAGCCTGTCCCTATATTTGTAAATCCAAACAGACTGGCCATTGGTGATTATTTACCTCTAGCGGGCTGCTACGTGGTCACCTGAGGACAAACGATGTGGTATACGATATTTAATTAGTCCATATATATATATCTATATCTGAGCGACCAGGCTATTGGCATAACATATCAGAGATCCTTAAAATGTATATTCTCATCTTTCCCTTCCCTCACAGTCTTTTGAACTCTGTTTTTTTCTTCTTCTTTTTTATCGAAAGAGAAATAAAGATGACCTCTTATCCCCGTAGCATTTTTGCTTAAAGGACCCTATCTGATTAGAACACGGCATGTTTGAACAAGGAAATTAGCATTTTTGCTCTTATTTAGACACAACCCCCTTGAGGAAATATCGGGAAAATATCTTCAAGGTTATAATCCAAGAAAAAAAAAAAAGAGAGAAATATAATAAAATCAAAAAAAGTTCATTGTTTCCAAGAGAGGAGGACACAGGCAAAGATGATGATATAATATGTAGTAGGAGGAGAAGGATGAGAGAGATTGCTTGTCTTACTATATGATGATTAGTTGAAACCTGCTGGTTTTTTGCAATTCATCCCATAAAGGAGGCAAATTTGGTATAATTAATTTGTATGTAAAAAGTGAAAAACAAAAATTGAAGTGCTGTGAAAATTAAAAAGCACACAGGTAAAGAAAGCTGCGTCTTAGATTATGTCACCAGATTTTTAGATTCTTTAAATGTGCTGTTTATTGGTTTTTTTCGCTGCTGGAAATAAATCATGATTTAAAATGTATAACAGGTACCATAATTTACCAGAAACAGTTTGATCATGATGTGTAGATTTTTTAATTTTTTTTTTATAAGTTTGTTGCTGCTGTTTTTGTTGTTGTTTCATTTTTTCATATTTACCTATGTGTTAACCTCCTTGTTTTTCTCCCTTCTACAGTTTTTGCATTTGCATGAATTTAGGTAAATATAAATTTTATCGACTCTTCCGTCACATTTCTGTGATGATTACGGGGCCCATATATTTTTAGTCATAATTAATGTCTTCGGTTTAACCTTTCAACGACTGTTACATATTTTTCTGTCTTATCTTTTGCAGAAAAAGAGAAAGAGAAGGATGGATCTGCCAGGATGGGATTAGAATTGAGATTCCCAAAAGCTGAATGGGAGATGGCCGTCACCTTCTTCCAGTCATAGTAGGAATGGTCCATTCAGTAAGTACGGCCATTTCCTAACGCTAATTAACGTTTCTTTTAGCACCTTAAAATACAGGCCCAATTTTCTGCCATTATTGAATCCCTTGCTACTACCACACAGAAATATCTCAGCTTAAAGGATGTATTTGGGAAAAACAAGAAACAAAAACAAATTTTTATCATTTATCTGTTTTTTTTTTGTTTGGAACCTTCATGAATTTATAAGGATACACATTTTCTTTACGTCCACGTCCACAATGTCCTTTTGTCAAACCAGGAAAAATTGACCGAAAACTTGGGAAATGTTCTGCAATTTTGAAATTTGACTCAAAGAACAATTAAAAGCAACATTTGTTGATACCACAAAATAAATGCCGAGGCTTGGAAAAGGCAGTGAATTCTGCAAATGCGGTATTTCATAACATGAACATGTATACTTCTCTAAAGGGCATATGCTCTGGCATACCAGATGAACCTTTCAAACCCAATTAACAATCTTGCTCAAATTGGATAATAAAGTCTATAACGCTTAATAGCCATTTGCCTTAAAGGCAATACTCTGACCTCTATCTGGGTTGATTCCCAGAGTTTAATAACTACATAGGTTGGATGATTTGGCCATTTAGATGGATGTACCTTGCAAAAAGAAGCATTTTCAGTTGTTGCCTTGATATCCCAGAAATCATATTTTTACTAGATGACTTGGTAGATGTTCATTTTTTTGACTGTGACTGTCCTTTTTGTTAGGTCAAAGAAAGCTTGCTTTTTTTTTGGGGGGGGGGGAGCATTTATTTTTCTTAAGTATTTGATCGGATGTGATATACAAGTCTCATAGCAGGACAGTGTATTGACTCATCAAGTTTCATTTTAAGTACAAATATGAAAACACTCAAAACTTTCTCATTTTGTTATAAATTTCTGAATTTCTATTAAACATGTCTGGGTGGAAAACTTATGTAATTGAAGGTTTTCTCAACTGGCTCACTAATGGAAGATGCTTTTGTGAACATTTTGTTTAAAAAAAAAAATGTTAGGTGTTGGAAAAATGATAATCTGTAAGGTTTGGCAAAAAGAAAGTGATCAAACCCAAAAATTTGATTTAAAAGTGAAGCAAAAGAAAACATGGCATGCCACAAAATTATGAGTACAGTGTAAATAGATTTGCCCAAAACTGTCAAAATGTGTAAACTATTTGAAAGCTTTCTGTGGCCATTTTCACATACATGTAGCTTTCTTTGTGTTACTATTAAGTCTATTTTAAGCAAATTTTTGACTTGATATTTTTCGATGCCATTTTATAATAAAATTCCATAACCATGCACAGGAGGTCATCAGCTCCACTAACCAAGGTTCACTTCAAATAAATAAAATAAATTACAAATTATGTTTTTGAAAATTTATAATCCACTCTTTATACGGGATTTTACAGTAAGTCCTATTATGCAAATTTGGGGGTGACAATATATTGAGGATGGGATTACCAAATGCATGAATTACTCACTCATTAATGTTTGTTTGATGAAAAAGTCTAGGGGCATGTGATAGTTAGGTCTGAGGGATGGAATTACTGAATTCATGAATTACTCACTCATTAATGTTTGTTTGATGAAAAGGTCTAGGGGCATGTGGTAGTTAGGTCTGAGGGATGGAATTACTGAATTCATGAATTACTTGCTAATTAATGTTTGTTTGATGAAATGCTCTTGCGGCGTGTGGTAGTTAAGTCTAAGGATGGAATTACTGAAATACATGAATTACCTACTCATTAATGTTTTTTTTTTTTTTTTCTCATTAAGCCATTTATATTATCATATATCATGATTTGTTCTTATGTATATTTTCATTTAGAGTTTTTTTTTTATTTTTATATTGCTCATGAAAATCATACAATACACAATAAAGGATGAATTCAACAAGTGAAAAGAATAGTCATCACACAAAAATAATAAACGAACTGTCACGATTGAAGTAAATGTACTCATTAATGTTTGTTTGATGAAAAGCTCTAGGGGCCTGTCTTAGGTAGGTAGGTCTGAGGATGGAATTACTGAATACATGAATTACTCGCTAATTAATGATTGTTTGATGAAAAGCTCTATGGGCCTGTCATAGTTAAGTCTGAGGATTGAATTACTGAATTACTCGCTCATTAATGTTTGTTTGTTCAAAAACTCTAGGGGCGTGTCGTAGTTAGGTCAGTTGCAGTCTTAACTCTGGTAAAACTGTTGCTTTAAAGGTAAACTTGACAAGCATGAATTGCAAAAAGCTACTTTAAAGCTCTCTCATGTTGATTAGAAGATACAGTAGCAGTCATATATAACGAGGCTTAGCATCTCTCAGGGCAGGTATAAGTTATTACCACTGTGAGTTACAGGGTGATAATTAAGAATGAAAACAATGGGGGGGGGGGGGAGTTTGTATAACAGGAGACGGGAAACACTTTGGTAAATGTATTGTCTTTAAACTTAAGCTGCTGTAATTAATGGTCAAATTTCAGATCTGTGTACAAGTTCTCATTTGGTGATAGGTGATAGCTACTGTTGGCCATTGTCCCAATCATGCAAATTTGCAAGATTTATCAGAACAAATCCATCCTTTTGAATTTCAACTCCCATTAGGACTGTAGGAAAATTATAAAATGTTTTCTCTCATCATGAGAAAGGTTTTGGACCATTTGGTTCATCATCTGTGAGAAATGTTGTTTATTGGAGTTTTGAGGTGTTATGTGTTTTTCTTTCAGTATTTGACCTATTGCTGACCTTGAAATACACGTTTCTTAACTGTATTTGATAGAGGAGGTCTGTCACGATGTAGTGTGGCACGTGCAACAAAAATTACCTCCCACTTAACAGATTTTAGATTGTAGATCATATAAGGAGGTCTTCACATACCCTCCACCTATGCACACACCCAGTGGCGGAGCGTCCATACAGTCAGGGGGGGCAGATGCCCCCCCTGACGGACTCAAATGGACTGATGGCGCCCTTTTCAGCTCTTTACCACTTTTTACTTATTCGCGATTATTGACTTGTTATTGCGCTCTCATCTACCTATTGACATTTGTCACATTTTGTTGGTGTAATTTGGCGATGACACCTATTTATTCTTTGTTTATCTGCAAATTAGCCAGGCCCGGAAAGGGTCATTTCAGGCGATCAAAAAAAAATTCTGTATGCTACACGCCAACCTGTGGTGGCGCTCCGGTTAGATAGGGTCGAAAGCGCCCCAACAGACCATTCTCGCCCCTCCTGACCAATACCCCTTGCTCCGCCACTGCACACAACCACACCACACACACACATATACTGTACTAACAGTGGTTGCTAGCAGCATTTAACTGGATTGACTCCATTTCTGATAGAGCCAACATCAATAGTTGTTGATGATGATTATAGAGTTGTATTAGCAATGGTAAAGGGATATAACAAGGACCAGGGGATAAGTATCTGTTCTAATATCATCACAATGAAAGACTTTTTTGTCCATCCATCTGACTTGGAAGTAACACTGATGTAATTTATGGTGAGGCGGGAGGCAAGAGGTGGGGCAAGGTATTGAGGAGGGGCTGGGGGAGGTGGAAGGACCAGAGTGATGATAAATATCAGTTGAAGAGTAATATCACAATGGAAGATTTGTTCTTTCTATTTCCCAGCTTATACCCATGGTAAGTAACAGTCGATGTATCCATGGATGTTTATGTGTAATTTGTGGCTGACACCATGACTCCAAAGATAGCCAATAGCTGTTTATATCTCTATTAGCTCCTCCACCAATCCCCATTAGACTCATTCTGTTGTAGTGTGTTTGTGAAACAGGACACCTGTAGGCACCCCTGTGTTTACGATCTCATGTGAGGACATTTTAATGCGGCTGTAATATAGCCCTGACAGATGTGCTAAAGGCCCGTCTATTTTATCACCCGGTAGTTTGCTGTAAATTTAAACTAGACCGTCTTTCCGAGACGCAAAGTTTTAATTGTGCGTGACTTGTGTTGATAATCACCTCCCTCTTTTGGCCTCTATCAATTGCATCTTACAACTTGGGCGCAGAAAGAAAAAAAACCTCTGCCACTGTAGCCGTACCTCGGATGAAAATGCGGTAACGAAGACGCGAAAAAATCTTTCATTTGGTCATTCGGATCCTTTTCGATGTTGATTTGTGTCCATTTCTATCGGTCGGAGATTCGGCATTGATTGCAGAGACGATTCCGTCGAGAGCTTTAAGGATGGGTCTCCAATATTTGTAATGTAAATAGTTCATTGAATGATTGGGGAGATGGGAAGGACTGTGCAAGCTTGCTGCATTATTTGCCAATCTGATTGAGTGTCAGTCAGCTTATTTCAGTAATTTTATTCATCAGTTTTATGGTACAGGAGTAACCTCTCCCAATGTCTATTATCACCTGTAGTATCTCAGGTCTCGGTCGAATCTCTTCCATCGTTGTTATACCCGCGTCGTCGTACCCAAAAATGTCTATATCTATATTTGAATGCCATCATCATGTGATGATTGGTGCAATGCTATCCGATCCAGTGGATGTAAAACACTCATTAAATATCATCCATATATATATATATATATCGGTAAAATATCATCTCCCATTCCGATTCAATTTTGATGGTACTAATATTCTACTTCATTTTGGTTTTTTATTCCCTCATTTGTCCTTTTTTTTTTATATAGATATATATAACAAATCTGAATTTGAAACCCCAGCCTTTTTACATCTTCTAAAGGTTTCTCCGGCTGTGCTCTGTTAGGCCCCACGGGCCTCTCGCAAAGCAAGAGAGCATTTCCTCCGTAATCGATCGGCCAAAAAACAGAAAAAGCCGTCAGTGAACCCCGATCAGGAGAAGTGATTGATTTATGGATTAATCAATACATGCTGTTGGCCATGAAATTCATTCCAGCACGTGAAATGTAAAAAAGGTGTAACCAAAAGTATCATTCAGAACAAAGAGAGAGTCGAGGAAAAGGCAGAGCTTTTGCTCAAAGCTATTCAGTGATTGCCCTAAAAGAAGGAAGTCGTAGGATGCGGTAAATTTGCAGCCTTGCCCAAATTCACTCGACAAAGTGTGACATACAAGGTTTGGGGGCAGGGGAGGGGTGGGGTACCATGGAGGCAAAGTTGCGGGCAAGCCTGTGCCAAGTGGTAGAGCTACATATTCCTCTTCTGGTACCGTAAGTTCCAGCGTGCGGGTAATTCGTTTTAACACGACAAGGCGAAAAGAAAAGCTAAAACAAAGAAGAGAGTAAAATGTCCAAATGGTATAGAAATGGTGAATTTGGCTTGTGGTGTTATCTTGTCTTCTTTTTATTTTTCATCTTAAATATTTTTCTTCAAAGAATTCCTCTTGCAAAAATTCCAAGGCAGCTCCATGAATAAAAGAAGAATTTGTCAAACACTGATTTGTGCCATAAGGACAAACAATTGCAGCAGCCTTTATTACATAAGCATCTTTTAACTATGTTCATGAAGAGAACGTAATTGTTGAATATCCAAATTTAATCATGCATTAAGGGAATTAAAGATTTCTGATCGGTTCATTATGGAACCGTTCAAAATGTCCTCCTCAGAATCATGTTTAATGTACGTTATGGTCTCTCAGTGGGCCTGGAGTGAAGGGAAAGGTCCAACGAGTACTTAATAAATTGACTTGCATTTTTGCTACATTATTGCCATGTTCACCAAGCTAGATTGGTGGAACAAACTGAATATTCATTTAGTCAGAGATGAGATTCATTAAAGTTCTATTGTAATCAGTGTTATAGTCAAGTCCTTTTTTATCTGAGTACTTTAGTTTTCTGAGTACCATAGTGCGAGTACTGTTGTTTTAGGTACCGAGTACCGGTGTCCGAGTACAGCATTTTAGATTACAGAGTACTAGAACTTTTTCATCCGAGTACTATTCACAAAATAATAAGTATATCAGAACCTTATGCTCTGCTACCTTGATGGTCATTGTAAACAAACATTATAACAGTTGAATGTGATGATGTTGCTCGGATATTGTTATTGTCTGCTAAGTTCAGAATGTCTGATATTGGAACATTGGATTTAGTGGAAGTAGCATGCCTTTTCATCTTTACTGTAATCAGCTTCCTGTATGGTATAGTCACTGGAGTACAGTACTAATATAGAGTAGTACAAAGGATGACAAAGGATCGAAAAACTAATGCTACTTCCTGTTGTAATGTCACTTTTACAAAACTGTTTATTTTACATGCAAGTACTCGTAAAGTACTCGCCCAGAGCAGAGTACCAAATATTTTAAATCGAGTACTTTAGCATCCAATTGCAATTACTAAATGGCGAGTAGAATACAGTGTTATATTATCCGAGTACTTTGCACTGTGTGCGAGTACCAAGTACTTGCAAGAAAGTACTTGAGTACTACTCGAGTGCCGAGTACTTTAAGAGTAAGTCTATAACACTGCACATAATTCAGACAGCTGAGGCGTACAGTAGTCCAAATGTTACTATCCAACAGCTGTGAGGTGCTGGGATCTATGAATATTTATATTTGAATCCTTGGTACTGATCTAGTCTTCTCAGCTACTTGATGATGTCATTGTAACCAACAGCTGTGATTGGTGTTTGTGCTTGTGTATGCGCTATGAATATTCATATGTCAAACCTTGTCTTATCATCTACTTGCTGAATTAAAAAAAAATGATTGACCAGCAGGATATCTTTACATGGATTAATATCTTTTTTCAATTTCCTGACAAGAAATCCCCCTCTTTTTCGATGGAAAAACCCATGGTATTTTACATACAGTAACTTACATATCTTACATCAGGCATAGCAAATGCTGTGCAAACTAGGCAGGCAAAAGTGCTATTAAAGTGCAAACATGTGATAAACAGCATTTTCATAAACAGATTTTAAACATTTTCAATTCTATATATAGAGAACAATAATTAGTGCCGCTTATATGTCTGCAACATGAAATGTGAGCTCTAGACTACGACATGGAACAGACAGTATCCAAAGTTTAACATGAATGTAACCTATAACTGATAATGTTTAAATATTTATCAGGGTATATATTTCATCAAGTCCAACAGGTTTTGTAAAAGTACATTCCAGAAAGTCAAAGTTCACATTTACAGCAGCACAGCCTGGCAGGAGACTCATTTTAATTGTTTTCCTTCTTGCGGACAGCAATTTTGATAACCTCGACAATTAAAAACACTTGACTTTTCGCTGTTTGATTGTTCTCATTTTAATCATTGTCTGTTTACTTACGATTCAACCATTCTACCATCTCTCTTGTGTCAATCTTTTCCACAGGAGAACTCCACTGCAAAGTCCCGGACATAGTACTTTACCGTACTCACAGACCCAAGGTGTAGAAATCGGCTAGATTATTCCAGCAGCAGCATTATCCGTGCAACATTATAACGGCCGAGATAAGAAAGTTTATCGTACTTTTGTGAAAGACAATGCAGTGTTTGGTTGCATGAGTAAACTGCTCCTAACGGAGGTTTCATTCTGCTTCAGTAATGTTCTCCGTTAGCTCGGTAAACAAATCGTGCGTTAAAGACGAAGAAAATGAAAATCTCAAGTCTTGAGTGGTCATGTCATTCCCAACCATTGCACTTTCTAAATGCCAACCAGAAAAGCAAACAAATGATTGTTGTCACCACTCTCATCGGTTTCGTACTCTTCAAAAATATCTCTGGCGAGATGAGCTGTTGCTTTGTAGTTCCCATGCATTCCTCATTGAAATTAATTTGGGAAGCAAATTTTTTTTAAAAAGTCCAGCATGAGAACTTTGTTTTATTGTATTTTGTTTCTAAATAATAATAATAAGAAAAATGTGTGAGCTACTTTTGCTGGATTTAAACATGAGAAGATGTTTTAAAAAGTGTATGTTTACAATAAGATTCATCTGATGAGTCGTAAATTGTTGAATATAAAGCGGAAAGTTTATATGACGCATAAAAGATAATGATGAATGGCAGAGATGACAAGGAATTTATATTTCTCTGGAAAAATTTGAAGAAAGCAGAAAATAATCACTTCTTCCTAAAAGCACTTTCTTTTTGCTTTCATCTATTTCTTTTAAATATGTAAATAGTGCTTTGTTTTAGCAGAATTTCTATTTTATTTGTTGGTGATTCAACATCCTCCCATTTGATAGACCAAATCTCCGTTAAGGTATTGGTATACGAAGAAGATTTCGAAAGAAGCCATTGTTTCAGAAATTGCCTTTTTGTCATTGTTTTGAAGATTTCGCTCATTTTGAATATTGAAAAATATTGGAAATTGTTTTAATAAGAATCATGAATAAATTTTTTCTAAGTCCATATTGTACATCGCAGAAGTTAAGCGTCTCTCCTAGCTCTCATAAGTAATTACCCCCACCCCTCCCTCTGGTTTCACAGATTAGCTAGGTCTTATCACACATAGAATGAAACGGAAGTTTCAATCAACAATTTACATCGTATTGTAACGTCTGTGTAAAGGAGAAGGTAAAAAGAAATGACGACTTCATGAGCAGGTAAAATGGTCTGGGATGAATTCTTACCCCGTCTGGGAATTTAAATGTATCTATATGTTTGAATGTAGCTTTGACATATAGGAATAAAATAAACTGTAAGAGTTCTACATTGAGGAATGGCTGGACCCCACAAAAGATACAATTTTGCGCAACTCGGCTATAGATCGGGGCAATAACCAACACATTTTGTTTGGGTAGTGTTCGAGTAATACCAGCCCCTTCTTCAGTCTGCGATCACAAAGTGACTTAAAAATATGTAAAATCACATGTATATTGGTAATCTGAATGGTAAAATTGTAACTTCGAATCAATGTTAACTCACCGAGTATTTTGATGTTAGGTTAATTTGGATAATGAAGATGTAATTTTAATAACCTTAGTCTGAGATTGTACATTGGAAGAAGGCCTTTTTTTTTTTTAATTAAATTTACTGATTTTTTTTTTTTTAAATCGATTAAATAGTGATAATGGATTAAGGAGGGTGGAATCAAAGAACTTTGCAGCTAGGTTTATTCATCACATATTTTAAGAAGATAGTAACAGCAGGCTATAATATTGTAAATATAACCATTTATAAATGTAGTAATAAAGGTGTTGATGGGATGCTCCTTTAAGACAAAAGTTATGTCAGCTCCTAACTTCAGGCCTATATGTTAACGTTAATCCATTATTTTAAAATTTCTAATAATTAGACCAAAAAAAACAAAAAGTTCCTTAGCTTTTTATACAAATAAACAGAGCACTAAAGAATGTTTGAGTTTTCCAAGACCATTTGTCCTTACAAATTTATAGTGATTAGTAAACAAATTAAAACCCAAAAAAATTCTCTTCATGTGCTTTTGTGTGCTGTGTAGAGCTGACCTACTTGTTGTGGCTTGTGCTAGACTATGAAATCCAGCCACTTTGACAAACTTTTATCTCGTTTTACGGGCCAGTGTCTCAAGAAAGTGAACTTGACCTAGAAGTATGACCTAGGCTGCTGTCAATGTATATTTTATTTGAATGGTCAGTGTTAAACATATTACAATTAATGTTGTACCTGTATGTTGCTACAGCTAGCTTGTTGTGTCCATTGCAGGAGACACAAACCCATCCGTAATCTACGGCTTATGTTCTACAGAGATGTTTAAAAAGAATACCCCCCCCCCAGGAAAAATCTTGCTTCATTTGGTAGATTCCCTAGTTTTGAAAGTCATGTCTGAAAGTCATGTTTGAAAGTCATGTCTTGGAGTGTTTTGTTAATCATTAATGTCATAGTGTCATTTCTCTTTGTTTTTATTTGCATATTCAAGACAAAATGTTAGCATGTGTCGACGATGAAATCAATGTCATCGTTAAATCGTCTTAAGAGGTTGAAATGTCTTTAGATTCAGCATTTGCAAAACCCATCTCCAATAACAGAAAATAAGCATTGTAAATATATCAAGAAACACATAAAAAAAAAAGAATAAAAAAAGAGCACATGTGATACTTAGACTTGATCAAAGTCTTCAACCTGGTGCATGAGGGAACATTTAAATCTGTGACATGTTGCAAATGGAATCAGATTTTACTGAAACTGTTTGGGGGAAGTTCTTCATGACAGTTATCTCTATTCTATCAAGTAGACCGATAATCCATGATATCTCAGGCCTGCCATTTGTACGTACCCTTGACAAAGCTTAGTACAATTCTCAAGGTTTGTCTGTAATTGTGGAGAGAGACACACAGTACATGTTCACCAACTTTAACCTTGTATAAAAGGAACAGTTTTTCACATCTCTTATCTATTTTTTTTAACTTCCCCCTTCCGTTCTCTCCCCCTGTAACTTGTATCGTTCTGTTCTCCACTTGAAATACTGCTGTTAATGAAGCATAATATAGTTACTAGTAATAACTTGTAAATCTAGCTGTACTTTACACAGATTACTATGATTGGCTTTACTTTCCCATCCCAGTGATTATCTGGGAATTACAGTTAACAGGAAGGACAAACTTTGATAATTCCTCCCACCAACTACATACTGTATCTTTTTATAAAAACCGACTTTCTCTATCTCTGTCTCTCTATCTCGCTATCTCTCTCTCTCTTTTAATATGAAGAGGTAAAAAAAGAAGGAAAGAAAAGTCACATTTACGGAGAATATCGATATTAAAGCTACTTTGCTTTTATACCAGAAAAGCTTTTGATGAAGTTACTTTTGGTAATCAAAAACTTATGATATACATTAAGGTGCAAGGTCAAACCGCAATTATCTAAAAGCTTGCAAGGCCTTGGTAGACTTGTTTAGATATGCGAAAGATTTAAATTAAGACCTGATCCATTAGCAGGCAAGGCACTTAACTGCTGCCTTTTTTATACATGATTTCTGCGCTACTACTGCTTGTAAATTCTAAGAAGTTTGTTGTGAGGTTTAAAAGAAAATGCCATATTTTTGTAAGCCCACACTTCTTGTTTTGTTTTTTGGGCTTTTTTTTCATTTTGCTTCCTTTTTGTTTTTTTTTTGTTTTTTTTTAAACTTTTAGAGTATTTGTTGGTGTACCCTAACTAATACATTCACTTGCTAAATATATTTCTCAGAAGATGATAAAGTCCAAAAAAAAAGATTTATATTTTTTTATATGGTGTATTAGTAGTAATTGTATATTTGAGGGGGGGGGGGGAGGGGTGGTGGGAACACAAGTTAAATTGGATGAGTTTGTCTTCATACATTTCACCTCTAAATACTTTACATGACAAGAAGCTGTCGTTAGAGGTCGGTGAAGTAGGTTATAAATCAAACTAGATTAGTTCACATGTATAAAGCAGGAATCCTGCTTTCTGCAGGGTGAGGATACTGTCCTACCCTGCAGCTAACCATGTCTTTATTGGAAATCATAGAAACAGGTGTATAAGCAGGAATCCTGCTTTTTGCAAGGTGAGGATACTGTCCTACCCTGCAGCTAACCATGTCTTTATTGGAAATCATAGAAACAGGTGTATAAGCAGGAATCCTGCTTTTTGCAAGGTGAGGATACTGGCCTAACCTGAAGCCAGCCATTTATTTAAGCAGTAGCTGTAGAAACAGTCATGTGCAAGCAGGAATCCTGCTTTTGCACCCTTTTTTGAAGGGGAGCCTGGGGGGGGGGGGTTGCTCATCATCTCATGGCTAGTCAGAAAGTTGTGGTAACCCTTTCCTTAGTAAGTGATCACAGGTTAACCGCCTAGCTTCCTTCAGTGAGATATCCGTTGTACTTTTATTAATTATATCTGCTGTCAAGGATTACCAGATGTCTCTTCTTGTTGTCATCGGTGATGATGAAGTTATTGATAATGAAACATTCCCACCATTTTGTTACTTTCTTTGTAAGATAAAAGGAGTGTTTCCTTGTTTGTAAAGTTTTTACTCTTTAGTGATTCCTTTTAGATTGATTATATTTTAAGAGCTTTGCCTCATTTTCCTTTTCTCTAAGTTGTATGTTTGTTAAAAGTATCTATAGATTGCAATTATCTGAGTTCAAGTTTTTCTATTTCCACTACAAAAACTGGGTTAAGATTAAAGAACTGTAGTTCATTAATTGTTTCATCCAAGACTTCATTGCTACTTGGAAAAGTGCACTTTTGCAGTAAATGATCTGTGATATTATTTAGGAGATCTTGAAATTTGGTATTTAAGTTAAGGTCATTTTAGATCTGAGAAATAACGAAAACTGTGGCAAAATATTTGTTTTGGTTTTTGTATTTTTTAAGTAGTGGTCAGGTGCTCTTCCACAAGAAGAGCCCTTTATGACGATTATTAATGAGCTCCTATTGTGTTTGCGAAACAAGGGAAATCTGATGTGTTGATTCTTTGTGAATGTAAATAGATATATGATTACCCGAAAGAACTTACTAAAACTAAACAACTTATTAACTCATCAAAGGAGTATATTCTAACTCTATCCCCCGCCCCTCATCCTTTCTCTTATATCTTAATGTTAAATTTGTTTGATGTAATTCTGGCCATGATGTGACAATTAAGCAACTTATTTTGAAAGTATCTGACGTCTCATTGGGAAACCAATTATTATTTGTTTTGATGCTGTGAAATATTTGTGTCCTATATGTAAGTTACTTATTTGTGGATAAGCCGACCCTTCCCCTACCCTGCCCCATCCTCTGTCTGTCTATCTGTCTTGTTACACACTCTTTGCACGCCTGCCTTATTCGTGGAAGTCTTACTGTAATTCAAAAAGTATATGAACTTGTGAGACAGATATTGTAAAGTGTACACAAGAGTTATGTATTATTAATGTTATGATGATTAATTATTGTATTATTACTAATACATCATTACTATTAATGAATATGCATAGTGCCCTACTGCTCATAACCAATGATTAATGTACAATTATTGATTGTATATTTAATAGAAGTAAATACTATAGATGGAGGCTCTAGATTCTCATCTTTTCTTTTTGTTTTCATTCTTATTTAGAAAATACTTTTCCATATTTATTTTCAGTGTACATATCTGTTTGTATAATTGTAGAATAGTTTGATAGACAGATTCAACACCTTTACTTTGTCACTGTCAGTTATTTTACCAAGTGTAAGCCTTTCTCAGGGTACAGTAAGTCTTGTTTAACTAAACTTAAAACGGACCTATTTTTCTCTTTCCCTATCTCTCTCTCTCTATTTCTTTTTGCTTTCTTCAGTTTGGTCAAAGTACAAAGAGAGTCACATTTGTTTTACAAGTAACTTTCCATGGACACTCTATATAATATAAGAATTAACTGTTTCAAGACTTTTATCACAATTGGTCAATTGTCGTCATGACTACAGCCTCTCATAACAGGAGGCTTAAAGGTCATCTAGATATAAACAGAAAGCCAAGAATGGTCACCATAAGCTCAAACGGTATTACGTAATTTACTGCCGATTCCTTGCATCATTTTCTAAGACGTTTCAATTGTCTGATTTGATCATGCGCAATTCCCTTTGCATATTTTGGGTATGGGGGAGGGGTGGGGGGGGTTAGGTGGCCTTTTAGTCTTAACTAACCACCTGTGTATTGGACGTTTGTTGGCAGATGAGGTGGGATTGGGTTAAATAGTGAAGGGAGAGGTGTCAGTTGACAGAAAGTCCCTCGGTTAAGTGTGGACACATTTCACGTTTCTAAATGTATATTTCTTGTAGGTGGCGTGCTTTCGTACAAGTGTCTTGCAATATTTCTAGACTTGTTGTATTCTATTCTATTAGTTTTTTGGTTCAAACAAAACTCTGGAATAACCGTTTATTTATTCCTTAATATTTTCCTTCTTTTATGTCATTTCTGTCAAAATTTGAAAAGCAAGGTTTTGTTGTTGCAGAGTAAACATGTAAAAAATATTTTACTGTAAAAATATATTCACTTCATAAATGCCCTCTTTTGAGAATAAAAAAAGCAAAATGAAACAGAGTGTTATGTATTAATTTTATGCTTGTTTTTGATGATCCGTTTATTTTACCAAGTCGACCCAATAAAATGAATTAGTGCGTGTGCCGTGAGGGTATGATGTACGGCCCGGGCTGAATATGTCTCTCCAGCGTACCGGTCTGGTACCGATGCACCGTTTGTTTCCGGAAGCAATTGAGCTCACGGTCCGCCGCTGCCGTTGATAAATTTATAATAGGCTAACATGCAACGTCAAATAACACAAATTCAAAACAAATATAAAATACTCCGATCTTTCTTTTTTTGACCCTCCGTCACTCGAATTTTCCTCTCTCTGTCAGCCCCCCTTCCCACCCCACAGTTATTTACAGTGCTGTGCAATTTTCTGTACGATCTTTCTGTGAGCTGTTGGCGGTGATGGGTTTTGACGTTTTCAAACGCGGAGAAGGCTTTTGATGGACAGACATACCTGTACATACACCGTTATTCTACACTAAAATCTCTGTTCGATATATACACCGATAAGAATATAATTAGGGCATAAAATTAACGTTCTTCACAATCACAAGGCTACATAACACAGATTGCAGGCGACTCAATGTTTTTTTTTAATCAACGAAAATATAATTTGAAGAGAAAAAGTACTGCGTCGATGTTCTAGAAACGTTAGTACGCATTTGTCACAATTTATAACATATACAAAACAATATTTCATTTTGTAGAAATTTTCTTTTTCTTTCTATGATGTATATTGTCCGGTTGGAGATTGTTTATTAATTGCAATCCCAAATTATTGCCTTATGGCTTCTTTTATCTTTTAATTAAACCATGCCTGTGATAAAATTCAGTGCTTAAGACTATAGTGTATGCAGAAGAATTTGCTTGGGGAGGGAGGAGGGGGGGGGGGATAAGCGGAGGGTTTCGTATAAGGTTAATCAAAATTTAAATCGTGCTTAAAAGATCAATAATGGCAATTCCCAAAGTTCCTTGTAGGTGTAATTTCGAAATGAAAGTGTGAAATACCTATAATTAAGCCGTACATATGAATATTCAACAGTCAATAATTAAAACCAATATTATGTCTCTTACCCGGGAACATTTCTTTGCTATCGACAAGTTTTCATTTTCGTCGAAGGGAGCGTGGAATGGGTATAAAATGCCATAAGCATCAGCATGCCAGAAAAGCTTACCATTTGGAATTAGACGATCAAGTGTGATGGTGAGGCAAAATGCTATTTTGACGGTAATGAGCGGCATGAAAATTCCATAAACTGACTATTTTTGTTCATTTCATATACATGGGTATAATTGACAAAAAACAAGACAGTATGGTGGCCATAATGCTGACAATACGAAGGACGAGTGCGGTTGGGTCGGGGGTGGGGTAATTCCAGCAGATGATGATTGATTTTACTTTTCTAAGCTTGAATTCACTTGAAATTAACCTCAGCCGTACACATGAGCTTTGAGACTATATGACAGCGCACCCATCCCCCATCCCCCTATTTTCTTCTTCCTTCCGACCTATTTTAGACACCTCACTTGTGGTGTGTGTTGTTCTTCTTTGTCCCCCCCCCCCTCCGCTTTCTCCTGTTCACATAATCCATCAACAACCTCATCATCAGTTTCCTGTTTTTGTTTTCTCTTGTGTGTGTCAAGTTGCAGGCAGGCGCCATGTTATGACAAAAAAATGTTAAACATGTATATGAAAAGGGTCTCTCTCATGGAATGATTATAATTTTGTTTCTACTAGTTGACTACTGTTTAAGCTTAATTAGTTAAAGCAATTCGCTTAAAACCATCCCATTCGTTGTCGGGGTGGTTCTTTTCAGAGAGAGCCACTTGTTGTTTTCTGATTCACTAAAAGCCTTAATGCATCTTCCTTCTTCTCCTTTTTCATCTTTTGTCTTGTCTTTGTATGTTCTTTCCTTTTTTTAAAACATCCTTTTAGATGAAAATTTGTTATCAAAAGCTTTCAATATCTTATAAGATGTTATTCGGCCCCTGGGCATTCAAACAAGGTAGAATTAGAGTTTTTTTTTAAATATAAAATTACTCATCATAGATCAAAAAAACAAATAAAAAAAAACAAAATATAAAAGTCCCCCTCAATAAAAATCAAGTCTTAAAAGAAAAAAAGAATCCAAACTTTTTGACTTTTATTTACTATTTACATTTTATTCTGATTACTTATGATAGCAATTTATTTACATGACAAGTTTCAAGTGAAACCGTACCTCGCTTGCATTCCACTCGACTGAATTTTGCGGCGTCTTTACCCATTAAATACTTTAAGGTGGCTTTCACGCCCTCCACGAACTTTTTAGAAATAGAAGTGAAAGATTTTCCACCTTTGTGAGTCGGTATATTTGAAAAACATGTTGAACACAGAGAGCATCGGTTTGGAACCATTTTATAAATCTTACACATGGAATAGCACTGTAGTACCCAAATCCATCGTTAAAAGTACGATAGGGTGTTATGAAAGGAAATTTGCCGTTGAAGCGATGTAGCCTCGTCCCCTTGAAGGAAAACATTCCATTAAGAAGAGAAAAAACCTAACGGCGACGTTTTTACTCGATTTTGCCTTCTTTTTTCGCTAATTCCACATTCTCCATTTCTTGCTAAAGTAGAGGCTTTCAGAGGTGTCACTGCAATTCAGGTACGCAGATTAGGACTTAAAGAGACACTTGTTTAAGGCATAGCCCAAAGTTTGCCTATCTAATAGGTTTACGCAGAGAACGTTTGAAAACAGGTTTAGGTACAGTCGGCAGTCTATTCGACAAATCTACTTCTTCTCTGGCCAGCTTCTTCGTGCAAGGAATAAATTATATGACCAAAAAGAACGGAAAAATGAAAAAAGCACTGAAACAGCTACTATATAGTTATACGGTTATCATCCGATGCTATGGTATATATACAAGAAAATCAGTTGTTCTTATATAGAACTTGTATACATATGAAATATCAACTAAAATATCCAGCTGGGGAGATTTGCTCGTCAGAATCGATTGTAATCTTAATTATCGATATAATTGAGTCATTAAAAAAATCCGTTAATTAACTATCTTCGGGTGCGCAAAAGTAAACCAAGTTGACAACGGGGCAATAGAAAGAAATCACTTCAGAATGTCATGATCAAGCAAGAAATGTTGATTTATATATATACTTTACTGAAATACCGTCGAATGGATCAGAATATGAAACGAATATAAAGTCAAATCAAGAAACTTTCTTACTGTGTAACAGCAGACAGACAATACAGTGACAAATATCCAATCGCCAAATAAAAAAAAAACATTCATTAATCTTGATTAATCAAACAGGAATAGACAGCCCTAAATATTTCTAGCTCTCCGAAACAGTCGAAGGAAAAACAGATATATATTTTAAGAAAGAATTTGCGGATATATCATGCATTAATTAACTTAATAATTGATGAGAAAAGAAGAAAGAAATGTTTAGTATATAT
>JAIPMN010000435.1:0-29360 GCA_020650975.1 Apostichopus californicus
TCTCCCACCATATCAAGTATATTTTCAGGTGATTTATACCAGAAGATATAGTTTTGGGGTGTTTTAAGGCTTAGGTGTCCGGAATTGTCCATGTCCATGCTACTAGGCATAGCTAAGGCTTAATCGGATGGTATCTAACTGTACTGTCCTGTATAGTGTACATCCAACAGTTTAAAAAAATTGTGTTTGTCAAGATAAAATATGTATATTGTTCATGTATTTTGTGTAGTCCTAATGAAGTTTGGCTGAGCTTAGTTACATTAGTATTCAGGAGAACACTCATGTCTGTCGTTTTTAAAAAAGTGTCGTGGAAATAGGCCTCATGTAAATTACAGGAGAAATGGCTGCTCGAGCTGTGGCCTAATCAGTTGTCGGGAACATGACCAAATTATTAATGAAATTAATTTCACGAAGTAACTTTAACGGCAATCAATGATAATTTATGAGACTCAAATAAAACATAAACCGGGTTCACCATATTATTACCGATTTCCGAAAGAAGAATGAAATTTGCACGAGTGGTTACTGGCCGACGCACATAACTAAAAACAATAACTTACACACCTGAGACTTCTGAAAAGAAAAAGGGTTCTCATATGTGTTAAATTTCTGTGGGGTTGTCTCTGTTCGTTAATTCATGTATCTCCCTCTGAAGAGGTCGAAGAGACTGAGTGCCCGGCTTCAGAAGAGGAGATGAAAAGTGCTGGGAAATGGAAGAGCGTATTGGTGTTTGCTTGAAGGAGATCGAAAGGTAGAATTTCGAACTTGTTTTTTTTTACTTCCGACAGACTTGTCCAATCCACAAAGCATAATTATCTCTGTAAGCATGTGAGTCTGTGGGGGAAAAAAGGGAAGGGGTGGGGCGGGTTGTGGTGGCATCGCAAATCAAAGTAGGAAAGCACTCCATCACCAGGAAATTATTTTTTTCAATAGGGATTAAGCGCCGGTTGCTGGCGAAATTTTGCGTTTTCTCCAGAAAAATAATGACGTTTTCGGGATGGAACTTGTCGGGAACATGTAAAATCTCATCAGGCGATGAGTCGATGATCCATTCAAGCTGTCACGCTTAGTGTGATGTCATACACCCGGTTTGGACTTGGTAAGTGTTGTACTGAGAAACTTTGCAATGATGACGATTACGAACTTGAATGATTACAATTTTATCATATATGATGGTAAATCGTGGGACTAGATCATTTTTAATTAGCAAATTATTGGCATAATAAAGCTTCCCAAAACGTAAAGGGATGAAAGCTCAAACGATGGGACCTATCAATAGCTTGCAAATTTTCATTTTCCCCTCATAACATTCCATCACAGACTTTCGACCTTTTATTCTCAAATACCGAAATTTTGACGGATTATTTCGATTTCTCTTTTGTATCGGAAAAAAAAAAAATAATAATACACACACAGTCAATTTTTTTTCTCGACGGATCATGATAGTAATAAATGGATCACATAATACTGCAGAAACAAAGTCCAGTTAGGAATTGTCGTTATGGGGAATTCGAGAGTTTTTGTAGGACAAAAAAGGCCGCCCCTCCCCCCAGTCGTCGAACCCTAGTGACTTCTTTGTCGTAGGATCAATGAAATGATAATCTGCGTCGCTTCACCTACCTCTCGAAAGCTGTCAGTAGGGTTAAGAGCACGAACACGTATAACAAGTAGAGTTTAATTAATAGGCATTGATTTTTTTTGCAAACCTTTTTCTCCCATGTGATCCTTGATTTGTCTCCCGACCCCATTTTTCCTACTAAACTAAACAAACTACCAAGACAGGATTTGACCCTCTCTCTAATAATGTGTTATCACAAATAAAATTAGATCAACTAGATGTAAAGAAATCACCAAACAATTTGCAAAGAGCGCCACGTACGATGTTGGATATTTTAGCGGCGCTCTTTGAACTTGCAATTTGCCGGATTAGTTCAAGACAATTATCAGCGTATTATTGTGTTTATCTCTTTTATCGGAGTCGACATTTCGATCACCTAAGGTAAACGTTTCGAAAAGCCTTATTTTAGTCTCATTTACGATATAAAACCATATGAAATACATATATAGCTAAGCTTAGCTGACCTTGTTTGAAGTAGGACTATTTTACTGACGAAGATCTCAAAATCATATGTATTTTCCATGTGATCCAATTTCGCGAGACCCAATATCAGAATCAGCAAGAGTAAATTTATGTTAAACAATGAACATACATATTATTACTTATTAAGTTATAAGACTTACACAGATTTATATTACAATACTATTCAACATATAATTGAGACACCTAGCCTACGCGATTATCAAGTGGTGCCTGTTATGAGTATTTTTAGAAATTTCATGATTTTACCATGGCATAGCAACAGAAAGTAAACAGAACTTGCATTGATGTATGCTAGGCCTAACAAGTAATTTCAAGACTTAAGGTAAGACTTTCTTGTCAGACTCAAGAGCTTAAGTATATTTTTTTCACAATTTGAAGTGAAGTCAATGATGTAACTTTTACAACTAACGTAGGTCCAAAATCATCACAATCCAGTAGCATTGTTCTTTGAGCACAGTGGCTTACTTCTAAACAGCTCAACTGTTTGCAGCTTTGAACATTTATTGACTTCAATGTCCAAATAACCAGCTTAATGTTACTGTAGGCATACAAGAACTGAAAACATGGTAACTGTCGGGCTTAAATATACTGTAGGCTAGGCCCAAGTCCTCAGAGTTACTTGACTCATCTGTAACTGTTAGTCTACAGTAGTTTACCATACAAATTTGCAAAATGAGAAGTAACATAGCAAAAAGAAATTGCCATGGCTAAGTGCCAGTTGGGAATGTGACAACATTTGGTAGAAATACAAAGATGTTCAACCAGCATTTTTGCTTTATTTTGCTCAGAGTAAATGAATTAAACCAAGTTGATAGTTTTGGTAGGGCTTGTAACGGTAACCAATTTTACCAATTGCCTGTTAAAAGAAATAAGTATTTAGGCATAATGATCAGTTTATTGCCTTGATGAGCATGAAATATTTCATCTGGATGAATGATCTAGTAATGTCAAACTACTGTATATGTAGCTCTAGGGTAGGCATTTATCTAGCTAGTAAATTAAAAAGTATTAAATTCCTAAGAGGAAATGAGGATTTTACTTTTCTCTTATGGAAAGGAAATCATGGGTATGTGTGCCTTTAATATTTCTTTCAGTTGTGTCTTTATTGCAGTTCACCTGAACAAAAGATTAAAACATGATCACAGAAGTTCATGCACTTTCATAGTATAGTGGCTGTAATTCAGTACCTCTTGACAGCAGTGTTTACTTCCCTACAGAATTGACATTTAAACTTTGACCTGTTGATCTTTCCCACTGCAAACTGCCTTACAAGTATTAAACAAAAGCCACAGTTCCTAAAATTTGGTCATTGTTCATTTTTAGCAATGTACAGTGGAAAATTTCAGCCTAGTCGTTAAAGTGAATGGAAATTACATATAATCATCAATGAGTCAGTTGTTATTTTGTGGATTTAGGTGGGCCCTATGAGTGTACTGTGTGCCATAAAATGAAAAATTGAAAGTAATAAATGCAAAATATATTTTATTTTCCAGACTAAGGTATTTTCCATACTGAGGATTTTGCACAAGTTTCTGGTCAACTTTATGCTTCATACAAAGTTCCAATATAGAATTTCAACATACATAATTGAAAAATTGAGTTTCACTATGACATCACAATTTTGGCCCAAATGTCAAGGTCATATATATTATCAAAATCAAATAAAATTTTAATTTCAATACAAATGATCTCCCAATGTGAGTGGTATATATGGCTCTTATTCTAGCAACAGTTTTTACTAAAAACTTTTTAGCCCTTATAGGCTGGTGGTAACCTGAAAGTTTGACCCACGGCTATTGTTATCTTGGTTTACTGGTAAGATGTGGCCAAACATGGCCCAGCAGAAATGACTGTGTGAAAGTTTCCATTTTTGATGCAATATATCTCCATAACAGTAGATTCCAATCATCTTTAACATTTCCTTGTTTTGAAATTTATGGCCAAAACTAGCTCTAGACAACCATTTTCATGAGTACAACATGCTTTCCAAGAATTTATAAGGACTCAAATTTGGTACTGTAGCCTTCTTTGTACTAGGGGCACGATCAGTCGAGCAAAAGTAGGGATGGCACCACGACTTTGAACAGCTGTAACTCAAAAGTACACGGCTGAGGACACGCAAACATTTACAGACCTTCCTAACTTACTGTACTTATCTCTACAACTGATGCAATAATGAGCCAAAATGAGCCACTAACTAAAAAACTGCCTGCATTTTGAGGCCTGGCATTACGCGAGCAGTAGCCAGGCAAGTCAGATGATAACATGAGAATAATGCCGACAATTATTCATGAAAGGTTAGTCTTTGAACAGCTGTAACTCAAAAGTACACGGCTGAGGACACGCAAACATTTACAGACCTTCCTAACTTACTTATCTCTACAACTGATGCAATAATGAGCCAAAATGAGCCACTAACTAAAAAACTGCCTGCATTTTGAGGCCTGGCATTACGCGAGCAGTAGCCAGGCAAGTCAGATGATAACATGAGAATAATGCCGACAATTATTCATGAAAGGTTAGTCTTAGAACGCATAAACTTCAATCTTTTAATGAAAGTATTTTAAACCTAAACTCTATCCCTCAAATAGATTTGTTTATTGAAGAACTTGGATAACTGCATATTGTAACATCCCTTGAAATTGTCCAAAAATAAACCCAGTGCCAATGTAGAAAACTGAAAATTGAATAATTGAAACTGAGTCTAATTAGAAAAAGAACTGCATACTGTATCTTATCAACTGATATGTATGTACAGTATGTATGTATTTTAGATCCTCCTGCAAGCAGGAACTTGCCAAGAAGCCCCATTAGCTTATCAAAGCCGCTAGCTGACTGAAGTCAGTCTCTTACATTCATATTTAAACGTCCATGATTATGAACTGTCAATTGTCAACAACTCTGTAACTGGACGACATACATTAATCTTGGAGTGACCCGAACTGGGAACCTTATATGATTGGAAGGCACTGGTATGTTTCCTCTCTTTTGTGTAACATGACCTAATTATGACAGTGGTTTGAGTGGCAACATTTAACATTCTACCTTGGGAAAAGGAAAAGAAATGCAAAGCATTAAAGGAGGTAGAAGGCTTCAAATCCTACTTTAATAGTAATACTATGATATCACCAGCTTACAACTGACAGCTCTCAGACACAAGCACATACTGTATCTTTAAAACATAACAAGAATTTTTCTTAGCTGCTTGGGGAATTGTTCTTCACAAAGATCTCTGTCATATTAATAGTCAAAGATGATGGCTAGGTTGGTGTCCTCTTTAAAATCTTGCTCAGCTTCAATGAAGTCCCCGTAGTGGAGGTTGTCCACATAGATCTGTGTGTCTCATACATGAACATCACATATTGTAGCTCTGACGTTTATCTGATATGATGCGTTTTCTTTAACTAAGCGTTACTAAAGCTCTAGTGATCTCATGTTATGAAAATATTTTCATACATGTCACTTTGTTGGTCAGGTGTAATGTGATTCCCAAGAATCTCAAGTTTTTGTTATGTGAACACTTTGAAACTTGTCTGGAACACCTTGTTTACATCCTTTTTTTGCAACTTTCCAGTTAAACTTGATTATATTTATTTTGCATTCATATAAACTGTATTAATGGGTTGTACCTGGAATCTCTATCTAATAGAGCTACCAACTTCACTACTCACAAACCCAGGGAACTATATGCAGGAATATCTGGTACACTCATAATCAAGTAGACTTAAATTAACTCTTTCCTGTTTACCTACGTCAAGAATATAAAGAATGATATCTCTTTTCTACTTTCTGTGCATGTTTTTTTTCCTTTCTGCACTTTCACAATGACCCAACACAATGCAAATTAGAGTCAGCATTTGCAAAACTCATCTCCATTTTGGCAAATAAACATTGTGATAAATAAAGAGAAACATAAACATTTGAAACACATGTGGCATGACAATGTCACATTATGTAGACTTGTTTAAAGTCTTCAGTCTTACTTGTGAAGAAACACTAAATCAGAGACATTTCTTAAAATCTTAAAGAGGACGTGTTACAAATTACAATCTTACAGGTATCTTGATTAATAACTTGGTGCTGTATGAAGGTTTGGTAAAATTGCTGAACAAAATCCATTAACTGTTTTAAGCCAGGTCACATGTAGTATTCATCACAGTCCTGAGTTAACTGGCCATTTACAATTAGATTTGATTTTGTTATAAATGCTGCCTCACACTGCCTTACTTATCTCTGTACTGAGAGGAAAATCATGGATTGCTTAGCGGTGTGCATATTCCTTGGATTATGATTGGTCAAGATTTTTAACTCAAACTGTGTGGCTTTTGGCAATGTGCGGTGGTTTACAACTACAACTACAAGTTTTAACAAATATTTATAACCGATCACAGGGAAATAAGCTTACATGCGACCCACTTGAGCACTTAACTGACAACAGTCATTGTGTTTGCTCACTAGTTATTCACTGTGCAGTGTCAGTTGTAAGAGAACTATTCTTCACTACTTGCTTAGTTGGGGCAGCAGTGTCCGGCAGGTTTAAGAGTGGGTGAACAGGTATCCATGAAACAGCTACATTATTCAACGATATATCTTTAGTTCAGCCTTAATTCAATGGATTTCCTGCAATTTTTCCAACTCCTGTCATATTATTTTATTCCATTGCTGAGATGAACAGTTTAATTCCTAATTTCTTTGTAAAATTGTCTTACGTGTGTAAAAACCCTGTGATTTCATACTGTACATGAACCACATACCAAAACCATTTTTGTATTTGATCGTTCTCCACTAATATTTCTATATATTAGAATCCCTTTCTACATTTGAAATCATAGTTTAATTTTAATGTTTACAATCACTTGATTTGACCCTTCACAAAAGTTAAGATAAAACCCATCCTGTTGCTAGATTGAATCGTTTACTGTACATACGTATATATAGTTTTGTTCAGCGCTTACCTGTCTCCAAAGAACATCTGTACTTTCCCATCTAGCTATTCAAATTGACAAAAGTTCAGGTAACATTTTAGAAATGAGCCCTCACAGACCCACCCACCTGCGGGTCACCTGTGTCTTTCTCCTCCATCTGTATCATGTCTATAGTCATATTCATTTATTTTATGAAACAATAAACCAATTTCTGATGTAATTCTTGTATTGCATGACAAGTTATTGTGCAATGCAGTCATACAAAAATGAAATTAATATATAAACTATGGTAAACTAATGAAGTTGGATACGTCATCAACATTTCACAAGCTTTGTACTAAATATAGTTTTGAAATCTCATACTTCATTATCCCATCAAGGTTATTCAATGTTTTGTGGTATTCTTTTCTCCCAACCTCTTTTTACGGCCTTGCGCCAGTCGCATCCACATGATATTAACTGTAAATCAATATGGCAGCTACCCGCAAAATCTTCAGGACCGTCTCAGGATTTCAACATTTTGAAACGTAGACAAAGAGGCTTTTTTTCCATGTTTGTACTTTTGTCACATTGCAGGATTTTATGCCTTTGGACACAAAAGAGCAGACCTTCACTTTTAAAAGGCTTGCAACATAGTCCATCTAGAACAAAGAAGATACATTGAACGTTTCGACTTGCAATAACCACCAATTTAAATTTTAAAAGCACAGCAAATGCTTTGTTGACTTTCGATACGACAGTACATTATCGCATTAAGGCTGCAGTTTGCATTTTATTTGTAAATTTCAGCAAATATTTTCTCAAAATTAAAGATAAACTGATTAACACACTCTGATAGATTTTAGAAATGAATGAACTTTAATGTTTCAAAGTTATTAACGATTGCAATAAAATCTCAACATTTTGACACATCCCAGACATCTTTACCTAAGCATTCCTCACTTGCCCAGACTACATACTTGAAATTTTGAAACGTTGACATTGTTAACTTCACCCTCACTTACCTGTCATATCACAACAACCATCACTCTGTCTAGAGGCTAATTGGTGAAGCTACAGTAATAAGAAACTTACCTCTCTCCCTGACTGGCCTGTTCCAGTCTACCGACCGATCTTCTAAATATATCACCCTATGCTGTTTATTTGAGATCAAATTCTGTCTCTCACGATCCTCGCTTAGCAAAATTACATGTCAGAAGAAGAATATATCAATATACAGTAAAGTTACATTTCTATGGAATGTATCTCAGGGCCCTATAGTGAAGGAGAGGGGGGGGGGGAAGGGACAGATATTCCTTGTTCTCTCATGGTGAGCTGAAAGCACAAACTACATGTTACAGAGAGAAGTTCAATTTCTATGGAATTTGTGTCAAAGCTCTGGTAGGGGATCCAGGGAGGAAAAACTCCCTGAAGGTTAAGCATTTTGTTATCGTGATATTACCCAAATAAAGGAAATTTTGACGTAACAGGTGAACGTTTTAATTCTGTCGACCACATTCGACTGGGGGGGGGGATGGTGGTGGGAAGGGCAACTGGGATAATCATCATGATGGGGGAATCCCCCCCCCCTGGTTGGTGCTGCCACTGTACACAGACCATGAGATCATTTCCTCAGACTCAATGGTCAAACAAGAATTTCATGGCCTCAAGTGACTTGCTTAGAAAGTAATACAACTTTGTAAAAGAAAGTGATGTTGATTGTTATCCAAGGCTGCATGGCTGGTTTATGTGAAGTGAGATGAGCATTCAGATAACTACCTAGCAATTTGGAATGTTTGACAATAGCTATTTTTCCAAATCAAATACAACACAAATCAATGGAAGCAACCCATACTGTACATTGAATTTGGCAAAAAAATAATATACTTTGTTTCATTTACAGTACATTTTATTGGCTATAACATTTTAGCATTAATCGCAATTGTTCACGATAGCTATTTTCAAACTAATTTATGTTGGCGGCAGATTGGATATAATTGTGCATGAAATACAGGTGTCCCAAAAAAAGAAGAGTTACTATTTGATAATTTAAATGAATTTCTTTAACGAAGCAGGTCAATAGCTTGTAAATAACTTTGGTTCAGACACTGGGAGGAAAATAGGAGTAGTTTGAAACTTTATCAGCCCCTAAATTTAAACTATCATATTATTTCCTCACAGATGAAATCATTTATATCTATAGATATACTTTCAACCAGCCTGTTTGCACGATAATGGAATTACGCTCAGATATAAAGGCCGGTGCAAGTGCCTCAAACGTTTCTGAAACCTCCGACGAGAGTTCCATCTTGAGGAAATCCAGCATGGCTAATTTACCCTCCGAGAATCTGGATAAATCAGGCAGTTCCCTCGGCAGTGGCTCACGTAGAGTGAAAATCAAGAGAAAACTCCTCAAAGAGAGGCAGTCACCTTTTGAGGAAGGTGAAAGGTCGCAGAAGAAAGACACTGAAAACATCCCACCTGCATTACCTGGAACGTTACCAAACGATTATGAAGAAATCGCTAGAAGACTCTCTGGATCCCTTACTAGGCAAACAAGTCAGATGACTCTATCACCTGACGTTACCAGTGCAGGTAAAATGTTAGATTTGAATGGTGGATTTTATTGTGAATTTTGAACCTTTTTGGTCGCAATTGACATTATGACGTAAACACTAAAACATGATGTAGGCATGTTCTACATAGTTCACACACCTGTCTCCTCATAACGACTGTACTCTCATCCTCAATTGGGGCAATGTTCTGCTATTACTTTCAGCAAAGAAATATATATGTTGTCACTTACCTGTCTCCCCATAACATCCTCACCATTGCTATACTGTGTCTAGAGTGATCGGTCATTAGGGGAGGTCAGTGGTCAAAGGTTACCAGGTCACTCTAGACATGGCACAGTGAGGGTGCAGATGTTGTGAAGAGAGAGGTTAGGGTGAAATTACTTTTTCTGGTTTGTCCCTGGGACAACCAGGTGTTACTTTTTGAGAATGAGCATGAACAAATGAGAATGAGCAATATGTACACTCAGTAGGAGACATGTATACAGGGGTAGGTTGAGCAGCAGCTTAGGACTAGTAAAAGTCCCTTCTGGGTATACCGTAGGCCTACAACAAGTTTTGTTTTATTTCAGTATCTACAAAGTGATGGAGGATGATACCAATTTATCATTGAGGATATTTAATTACATTACAATCTGAATTTGATTTAAACAAGTAGGACTCTTACCAATCTCTGAAAGCTAGTATTGTCTTAGTTTTATTTCTGGTTTTACCTGTCACAAACACAGTCCTGTGAAGTACAGTATGATATTATAGTATGTCATATCATACTCAATAGCTTGATGCTACTCAATGTGTCGATAATCCATGTGGTTTCTTGGTTCTAATTCTTAAATATTATTTAGGGAGGACAGGATAAAGAGCAAGTTTTCTTGCATTGTCCATATTGCCATTGGACAACTGTCTGATTTTCAATAAATATTTTTTTCTCAATATAATGTTACTTACTTGACCATCTCTTCTGTGACTTACCTTCAAACCTGCTATGTGTAATGTTGCCGTCTGACTAAAACTGCAACTCACATGTATCTAGTTCAATCTCATTAATATCCATTTACAAAGAAGATGGCTGTTCTTTACAAAATGCCAAGAATTAAGCATGCTTATCATGATAGTAGATAACACTTCAACAGGGCTCATAGTTGGAAGCCTTGTGACTACCATTAACTATTATCTGGAGTGGAGGTCAAATGTCAATTAATGGAACAGGGGGGTAAGGGGGTTGTAAACCACCTCATTTTTCAACTCCACACAACACTATTAAGTGTAATTATTAGAACAAGCTTGCACATGGACCTAATTTGTAGCCAAACTATGCCTCAGAATAATCCCAAGGTCACATCCTCTCCTCAAAATCCTGGATCTGCCACTGAGAAATGTTTTCTTAATTTGTTTTTGTAAAACTGATATATTGCTACTGAATTTTTGCATATAAGCATGAATTCTTTGTTGTCATCCCATTGTTGGATAAATATCTCAAAACTTTTGTATTTAAAATTTTACTGGTTTACCTCTAAAAACTTAGTAACTCTACCTCTATAACTACTCTAATGATTGGATAAAACATTTGTTTTTCTCTGCAGCTGCATTACATCTCAACCAGAGACAAGCCAACACCGGTGTAGTACTACCCCCAGAGGCGACTGAAGAAGACCCGATTCTGTCTCCTTCCAAGAAACGACTGCAACCCAAGGTACGATTGGTTTTCCAACTCTATGGTTGTCAGCATTGTTCCTCAACCTGTGTCATAACTGACAGACATTGTTGGTAACAAGACATGTTACTCACTGACCTGTACCCTAGAGGAGAGAAGTCTAAAAAATTAGTAAAACATGAGAAATAAAATTGCCTCACAATTGTCTAATGTGAAGAGCATTGATTGACTTATAAATAAATGGGTCACAAAATGACAGTAAAAAATTATAAAATGAAACGTATATGGTTCAATGTAATGCGTACCTTTCTTTTCAAGTGACTATTTTTTGTTGTTTTCGTGTGTCAAATATATATTGCATTGAAAAGCAAGTTACAATGAGGTATAATAACAAATTTGCCTTTGTCTTAAAACCCATGAGCTGTTTTTTTCCCCCTCACACTTTAACTTTACTGCAACTTTGTGTTATCAAATATTTTAGGGTACATAGATTTATAACCAACAAACTTACTCTACAATATTAAATTGTAACCTGAAATGTGATTACACAAATGTTATCATGCAAATGTGATTACATAAAAAGGTATAAATAGTGTATGTAGTGTAAATGTGATTAGTTCAAATATGATGAGAGTGATCTGTGGTGTTGATAAATGTTGTAACAACCAATGAGTGAGGCGTCCCAGATTTGAAAATGGAAATGGAAGGGGGTGGGGGGGGGGGGCTTCGGTTGCTGAAGCAGACTGCCGTGTAAGACAATTAAAACTCTTCAACATCTTTAAAAAAAAAATATATATTGAAACTGGACTAGTCATGGTAATGACATCAGAATTCATTGAAAGAAGTAATTAAAATGAATTCCATGGTTTCTTCTCTGATATTTCTTTTTGTTTCCTGTTCTTTTCCCCTCATTTAGCCACAGACGAGGCTGAAGCAGGGATCGCCCAATCAAGAGAGCTTTTTCTCTCAAGATCACCATCCACTGAATGATGTCAGAATTACCCAGTATGCACCTGGAAAGAGAAAGCAAATCATAAAGGAGTCCCTTTCAAAGAGGTTTGTTTTCATTCAAAGACGGGTTATAAAATTCAGATGGCCTGAGGTTTTGATCCTAACAGAAACTTTCTTCAAAGGTTTACTCAGAGTCTCAGGCAAACACATAGAAAAACAGAAGTAGGGTAAATAGAGAAAAAGAAAAGATACTTTTAATTGGAACACTGAACGATGTAAAAAGAGTGGAAATTAAACAAGACATTTGGCAGTGAGATGAAAGGTCTGCAGTAGATAAACTGTGGAGAAGAGTATAACAAAGTACAGTAAGCAATGGAGATGAGGCAGTGAGAAGACAAAAGGGGTATTAGGAAGGGAAATATTAATGTGAAATCTGGCTTTTTTCCCTAACTTTCTCTCTTCCAGGAACAAACTGGGTTTTTTCACATGAAATATGCCATAAATCTCTAATAATTTACTCCATTGATTGTAAAAAATATCTGTACATGTTGGATCAACAGGAATATGTGGGATTTGTGCATGTTTTATGAAATATTGATCGAGTGCAGGATTATTCGTCTTATTTGTTGTCATTCTGTAAGAAATACCATAAATATTGATTATTACTGTATTATTATAGCAACACTTTGAATGATTTAATCTAGTTTTTACTTTTAAAGGGACTGATGCTGCTGCAGAAGATAGATTATAAATAACATTTTACATTAACCAATTTCCAGCTCTTTGATCGAATTTCATGTTTTTTTAAAACATATTTTCATTATTCAGATCAGAGCAAATTGGACCAATAAGAAGAGTCTTTGAGCCTCGATTTGTGGACGGGAGGAAGACAAAAACGGCAGAATCCAGTCCGGATGTCAACCAGGTGGTCGTAACGGCTGCTGCTGCAGTGGCAGCTACTGCACCATTCGTCAAGGTAAGATGAGACTTGTTTGGGGTTGGGGGGGGGGGGGGTGCGGGCTAAAAAGCAGCTTTTTTGTTCTTACGGAATATCCTCTCCATTCGGTACAAATACTAACACTTGACCACCAACTGCAGCAGTGCTTCCAATGCTTTCAGCTTTCGAAAGCTGCAACAAAATAATTTTAATGAATATTAAAATCATTGTCTGGTTGAGATCAGGAATGATGAGTCGGCCAAACTCTTTCTATATTCTGCACAGTTCAGTGACTTCAAATGTTGCCATTCTTGAGGGCGCCACCTCAATGAACAGGTCAGTGCCGTACACGGCTCTGGAACAGGTACTTCCTGGTTGTTTCTGTACCATCCAGTACTAGATTGATAGTTTCATTTTGAGGCAGAATTCATGGCTTACTGCCAAATTTTCCATGACCAGGCAGGTTTTTTTTCTTTCTTTTTTTCTTCATTATTATTATTATTTTTTTTATTTAAAGCGATGCTGCAGTGCCAGACAATGTAACCCTTATCTTAAAGAGAAAAATATTATAAATATTATATTAATATATTATAAAAAATAAAAATATTCCACAGTATCTGTGGCAACTCCATCTAATATCTTGTTCTTAACTCGAGATATGGCAGGGGTGTGCTTGGGAATATTTGAGTGCCGGGCGGATTTGAGCGGTAGAGGGGAACTCAGGGGTGGGGATTCCCCCTACCCTTTGGAAATTTTTTGAAAATGAAGTATGCTTAGATAGCAGATGGTGGCTCCATCTTTTTCCTGTGCCATAGTATTCACCCATGTTTTGGTAATCGTAATAAAAAAAATTATATTTATCATCAAAAATAGTGCCAGGCGGAAATGTTAAAAAAAATGTTTGTGCTGGGCAGCTTTCAGAACTGCCTGGCGCAGCCGCCCACCGCTGCCCGGCGTGAGCACATCCCTGTAACGGTGACTCAATGAAACCTATTTGGACTGGCTGAACCCTCTATTCTTCCAAGGAGAGGCCTAGATTAGTTCTAGGGTTGTTGAAATTCTGTACATTGACTTTTACAGAAAAAGGTCATTGACCATTTTTATTTCTTTTTCCTGGGAAAAGGAATAACTGCAATATATAATTCACCATCAAGCATTTTGCAAAGGATTCAAAAGTAATTTTTTCTATGTACAGTTGGACAATAAACAAAATGAAGAAGAAGAAAAAGAAGAAAAAAAACAAAAAAACATGTAATGTTCTTACTCAGTCTAACGAAAAACTGCCTATGTGGTCTGATATTAGTTTTTGGAGGGCTGAAAGGTGATTCAATTCAATTCCAACACTTTTTGTTTTAATATTTATCACTTGTTACACTCTGAGATTTGAGCCTGGTTCATACTCGAATACATATATGTCGCCGGCTATGGATGTGAATGAGTCATACATGGTAAAGATATCTTCATAGTTTGCATTTGAGTTTACCACTATTGCGACTATCACACCCACATATCGGAATATGAACATGCCTTTATGCATAATTTTTGTTATTCTTGTCCATAGTCAGAAAAAAAATAATAATAAAGAAGGTAGAATTTGTGTTCTAGTAATGTTTGTACAGCTAATTTCTTTTTTTAAGATAGTCAGCTTTAAAATGCTTTAAAATCTCTAGAATGCTCCTGTAAGGATAAATTTATGATGATGATGATGATGATGATGTATCTTCAGGGCAGGCCTATTAACTTTTAATGTTATTTCTGTTATTTAATCAAGTTTAGTAACTTGATCAAAACCTGTTTTTTTTAACTTCAAATACACCAAAGAGCAGCCTTGGATAACATTCAACAACAGTTGTTCTTTGACAATTTTTGTACTGTATTGTAAACATGTCATATGAGGCCATTAATCATCTCATGTATCTCATGTATGAGGAACTGACCTCATAGTCGACTTGTTAGACTACAAAATCCAGCCACTTTAATTGATGAGACATGCATGTTTAAAGGGTCATTTCTCAAAATGTACATGTGGTATGGAGGTACAACCTGGACAGATAGCTGTGGGTTTCCCTGGTCTATAACATAATTAAACTTAATTTTAGTACCAAAAGTCTACCTTGAGGATTAATATAGCACCATTAGATTGTCAAATTTCAACACAAAATGCTTTAAACATGTTTGTAATGAGTTTAAAACTAGAATGTGTGTTTTATTTTGAACATCAACTGTAGTTATTAAATTGGTGGACTGAATGCAACAGGTCTTTTATACAGCCATCCTTAATTCTGAAAGTTGACTTTCTCCAACGGTTGTTGACAATCCAATCGCAAGGCTCAATGGGATGGGGGGGGGGGTACTTCTTTCACTTTAGTTGTGAAAAGGATAGTATGGTTTACTTTTAAAGCAATAAAATAATTCCAAAACTCAAAAATTGGATTATTAAGTTGTGAATCATGTCAATTATTTCCTTCATTGTGGAATTTTTTCCTGGATTATTGTAGAGGAGAAAAACAGTATCATTGGTCTCCTTTTTGTCTCTACAGGGAATAGTCAATCCAGTATCGCATTGTAAATGCTATGCAAACTGGGCAAATTGCCACACAAGTTCAAAGATGTATAGCAGTTTTCTTAGTATACAGGAACCGTAGTAGTATTTTGCAGTTTTCTTAGTATACAGGAACCCGTAGTATTTTGTTGTTGTAAGGTAACATTCAGAGTCTACAGAACTGCAGTCCAAAATTCGACTACTAAAGTTTTCCCCCGCTTTATTACGTTAGAGGTGATCTTTTTAATATAATGATACTCCTTTTTGTGCAGTATTTACATTAAATTATATTAATTGAAATTGTAAGCTGTTTTTTCACACTTTCATTTGATTGTATTGTGAAATTAGAGTAAAACAAGACTATAAAGTGGTTACTGGTATTAAACTTGTTTCTGTTTCTGTTTTTTACTCATTTCTTTCTTATAGTATCAACATGATCTTGAAAATAAAGTGTCTATGATTTTGGATAAACTGCATCTCCTTGAGGCAAAGTCAAGTCAGAGGAATGAAACAACTGAAAATGGATCAACTCGGTCTGATGGTCCAATCAACGAGGCACTGCAACGGAGATTAGATGAATTGACTTTGTTGAAATTAAAGGAGTTGGAGAGATTGCAGGCCCATCAAAATCAAGTTGTAAGTGTTAGATGGGAATAGGACCACCCTCCTTTTTCCCTTCCCTCTGTAAAATGTATGTTGCCTTGGTATTAACCGTGTAAGCAAAATATTACCAATATTTTGTTGTCTCATTTGAATGTGCATTTAAAATGGTTAGCTCAGCTGAAAGCTTTCAGAAGGGAGCATAAGGCAAGGAAAAAAAAGGTGGAAGGAAAGAAAATGACACGGTTATCCCGCCTATGTCTTAAATGTTTTGCACAAGGAAATGGATAACTGCTCAGAAATATTGCCAATCTTTTTCGAAAAGTAGAGAAGGATTCAGGAAAGGCGTCTGTTGATGTATATAGATGTAAAATTGTCTAAATAATCCATAGCACATAGTATTTTTTGCTTTTTGTTTTCCCATATTTATTGACCCAAAACAGTTCTTTAAGACACATGGGTATGTAGGAAGGGGGGGGGGAGCAGCGTCGGGACTGGGGGGGGAAGAAAGACATGCATGTAACCGTCAAAAGTTCATTCAGAAGGGTTTTAATTGTGAAAATGATAGCAAAACACTATCTGACCGTTTTCTGAGGTAAATTCTCTAGCCAGGAAGTTGTTGAATACAGTGTGTGGACAGTTTCGTATTCGAGTATCTCTCCATTGCCTTCCTGTCGTTGAAACATTATCTCGCTGCCGAGTTCCCATGACGTTCTTGTCACTGGTAGAAAATGCTCGAGTAGCAAAATTTCCAGGTTCCCCCTTTCAGCGATTTGACTCCACTTCTGCATTCTAGTTTTTTAATTTTTTTTTGCATTTAGTTTTAACAACCAGCTCATATTACGTATCATATCCCACGAGCTGGCATCCTCTACGACGACCTGGTACATGATGGCACCGAACAGATTGTTGACTCCCCGCAGTTAACTGTCTCCTACTTTTGCTTTCAGTTTGTGGAATTAGATTACGGGGCAAAAGGATTTACAGAAAGAGATCAATTAGCTAAGGTCGGGCATTTGTGATCGAATGAAAACATAAAAATAACAAATATACAGATGTGAACAAAGAAAAATTCTTTGCAAGAAGAAAGTGAAATCATCTTTGACCTGAAGCTATATTTTAGGTCCAAACTGTTCTTTGTAGGTACTGTTTGTATTGTACAAATAAAAGTTAACAGTCAATCAGTACATTTTACAAATTTTGGGAGTAGTCAGATTGTCTGAATTACCCACGTAATTTTTTTTCCCTTCACGTCTCTTGAAATTCTGGGCTCATCTGCTTCACGACCAGTTGTACAAATGCATGGTAATATTGATGAAGTGCTCTGTACGTGCAAATTACCAGCAGGCTTTCTCGCTAAGTTTGTAAGAGTTTTACCGTGACAACATTTTTGCAGTAGAGAAGTAGTTTATTACCAGCTTTTTTACTCTCTGTGATACGCCACTTGTCTTGTAAGAGTAAACACACAAAAGACTTTGTGATAATATCCTCCAATGAATTTGAAATATGGACATTTAAATGCTTAGAAATATCCTGATGGTGGAAATTGCGAGTACAAGTACGGAAAAGGGGACTCAAGTAAGGACTCACGTATGAGTAGGGACTCGAGTACTACAAGTCAATAGTGGACACAATATAGCAGCAGTAAAGACCATAGCTCTTATCTTGCTGTACACCATCAAAACTAATCACCTCTAACTACTAAGTTTCAACATTTTTAGACAATTATCTGAAAAAGTCATCGTGTGTAATCATCTCAAATCTATCAAAGTTTTGAAAAGATTTCCTTCCAACTTTTTCTCTGCAAGAGCCTAGAGGTGTCCTCCTCACTTCAAGTAATTCTTTATTTTTACCTATTTTTTTACAAGTTTCTTATATGTATTCATTTTGTGATGACTATTCATCAGCGCGAGCTGGAATTTTTAAGTTGATTGGCGATACAGATATACTTCTGACTTCTTAACCTACAAATTACTGTCAAAATGTCATTTTTTTAGGGCATTTGTTTTAGGGGAAATGTTTCATATTGGTCATGGTGTTGGAGTGTCTAGTATTAGATTCCTCTGTCAAAACATTACTCTTGATTTTTCATGCTCTTCAGAATGCAGGGTTCGTTGTCTCGAAATCTTGATATACCCTCTGGTGGCAGCATGAAAGATAGGTCCATAACCAAATACAGACTTCAAAAATGTATTCTTATGATTGAAGTGGGAAACAACAACTTGTAATTCTCTCTTAGAACAAAAGCAAAAAAAAGCTTCACATTTGTTACTTTTTCTGGAAAAAGTTTTAAGATAAGCATTTCAAGGACATCCTCTGTTCTTTGAAATTCCTGCTGATAAAAGCCTTTGCCAGTTTTGCCAGGTTTACGCATCATTATCCGTTGTAATGTAGTCTGTGCACAAATTTGGACCTTAAGCTTCTAAAAAGTGTCAAAGAGATGCAGCAAGTTGATACAGCCAGCAGAATTTCTGACTGTGACTGTGTGATGTCACTGATGTGGTTAAACAACATATCTCATTTGTCAAACAAAGTTTGAAACATGTTATGTTATGTTGGTTGAAACCATGGAGTGTACTTCTATCATGGACAATGTGATATATCATGCTTGTATTCATGTTTGCTTTCCAACGTTACATTCTTCCCTCGCCCCCTCCCCCAGGGTCCACGTCCAAGTATAAAAAGTAAACTTTGAAAGCCTGGATGAGATGATATGTTATGTTGTCAGTTTCAGTCCAGATTGCATTATGCAACTAGAGCATTGACACTCCTCATATATTGCTTAATTCTAAGCCATTCCATTAATTTGTTTCTTATCAGATTCAAGCCACTCACTTGGATACCCATCGACATAGCAATGACGTTTCACGACCCACCGAGCAGAGAAACGTTTTGTCTGCTATAGAGGAAGAGAAATCCTTGCCCCCGCATCAGGTCCATTCAGAGCCAAGTGTGTACACTCATCGGGGTCCTACGGGAGTGAGAAATAGTCCACTGAATAAACTTCCAATGGGCCATCTGCAGCACTCACAGACTGTCCCACAAAGAGAACAAGGGATGGTGCATCCGTCCCAGGTCGTGAAGCAGGTTTCTTATGCACCAGCATTCAAGGTAACTAAAGGGATAGTACCCGACAATAGCCATGGGTACCCTGTAAGGTACACCCGTAAGGGACACATGACTGGACAAGATGAATACAAGGAAAGGAAGAAATCCCCACTGGACACACCAGCTCCGAGGAAACACGCACCAATACCTCATTCCAGGAGTCCCAGGTCAAAGCCAAGTAAGTGCCTCACTCTAATTCTATTGCACTTGTTGTTTTGTTATTAGTCAAAACTGCCTTTAAACAAGACTAGGTTAAAATTAATTTTGTGATGTTACAATATTATGTGATAGCATTCTACAGAGTTAAAGTACTTCGGACACCCTGCCAATTTGCCCCATATTCAGTACATTTGTTGTGTACGGTGATCATCTCATTAAACAATCTGTTGAAATATTTTTGTAAAGCTCTTTTCGTTTCCAGATATACACATTTGAAATTTTGATAAACCTGGGGAAACTCATTAAATGTGTGCAAACTATGGTGTTGATGGAGTGTTGTGCTCATCAAAATTTCTAAGTTTAGTCCTTAATTAGTTATACCCTAATTACAAGCCAATATATATCATTTAAATAATGGGATGCTCCTGTTTTCAAAGAAGACAATAAAATATTTCATAAAATCTCCCTAGACCACAAACCTGTGTTCGGTGTCCTTGAGATGAAGGTTGTGAAAACAAAGGGATAACATAAAAGAAAATTTGGCAGTCACTCCCTGTACATTGTCAATGTGCATAATTAGCTAATGTTTATTCATCAATAAAACTTGTAAACTGGTCAATCTGTGATGGATTTGGATGGGAGTTTCAGCTATTTTCATGATTGCTAATTCCTATTAGAGTGATAAGGACAGTGATTTTCATGGGTGTCCGTAGACCGTTAACAATATCTTTGAAGTGTTTACATTCACTAAACACCAGATCTAAGTGCAAATGCTCCCCATGGCATACGCTATTTTAAGAATCAGTGGTAGAGACCATGTGAGTGACTTTTAAAAAAAATATAATTGAATGTATAGCATACCATAAGCAGAAACTGAGGAATATTAAAATCAATTTTGATGTTGATTTTCAATCTACCAAATTGAAAAGTATTGTTTAGTTAATTCCACAAGTTTTTTTTCTTCTTATTCTAGAGGCCAATGACTTTATAGACCTATATAAAGTTACTCCCATGAAATTCCACCACTATTTTTATTGTTACCATTAAAACTACAAATTGAGAATTAAAAAAATATCGTAATATTATCTATCAAACAGACATTATTCTTTAGACTTTTTGTCTCCAAGTTCAAGAAAAAAAAAACCCTCTCCCCTCGCCGTCCTTTGAAAATAATCCTAGCATCTATAATTGTTTATTCCTTTGCTCCCTATTTCCATGACAAATACAAAAAAAAAAAGAGAAAAATACTAAAACAAAGAATGGGTTGTTGCCCATCACTACGCACTGATAAAAGTTGTTTTACATTAAACGATATGCTCTATGAGGAACGTTTACTTTATCCAAAATTTCTTTACAAAAATTGGTTCAAGTTAAAAGTTTAATGACTTTGACCTTTGCATGCATTGATTTGACTCATATCTACTCCTATCCGGTTGCAATAAAGGAGAAAATTACATAGATTAATAATAGGCCCAGCAACATGGTTTTATATTTATTGCCCATAGTTTGGAATGAGGTTATCCGTTAAAAGTAAAGTATATAGAGTTAAATTAGGAATTTCAATGGTGGAAGTTTCAGTTTTCAGTTTCGACATGATGATTTGAATTTTTGTTTGTTTGTTTGTCTGTTTCTTGGCCAAAAGTGGACTTGGAAACAAACAATTGTGGATGAAGGGGTTGTTATATATCTGTATTTAATTCATTCCTCGCTTACCTGTCTCCCCACAACCTTAGCACAGGTCTCCTTCTACCGTGCCTAGAATGAATTGGTAACCTTTTAACACTGCGCACCCTCTATGACCGGACCCACTCGGTCAATGCCCTTCCTTATCAGTCTACCATCCATGTACCAGCTACTCATTCTACCATCTATTTAATGCATACTTTATGCCATAGATCTACAAATTTGCTTTAGCTCTCAAAATTCTTACATTTTTTGTTCATGGATCAATTATTTTTCACAACCTCAGAGACACTAAAACTGCAAAAATAACGTTCCATCATTCCACTTGTATAAACTTTACTTCAACTACCATGCAACTAGACATTACCTTCCTCCAAAGTATCTAATAGTAACAGTAACAGTCCCCCTGCCCCACCAACCTCTTTCTCTCAACATTCCTCATTTCCAATGTTTGGATTGTCATAATTCTTTTGCCACATCTTTATGTGCTGTATCTAGCATTGTTACTCAGAAGTCTTCATACCTGTACTTACTGTACTGTAATAGACACAGTAACTCTCAGGGCAAACTTGTTAAGGATTTTTCATTCTCAGTTTGTTCCTCTGAAAACCAGGCCTGAACATTTTGGTTTTCGTCTGATAAACATAACCGTGACCAATCTATCGTATACTGGGAGAGATGTGTAGGGTTTGGTGAATAGAATACCAGCCTTGGGGATGATACCAATTTATCACTTTACCTATTTTCAGAGGTTATTCGGTTACAATCTGAATTCGATGTTAACCACGGCTACTCCGTCAGACAAGCCATGCAGCTGATTTTGGTTTTCCGAACGGAAACCAGGACGTCGTGGATGACCGGACTACCATTTAAGATCTGAAATGACTGTGCAATATGTTTCTCTGGGCATTAAACATAATTTAACTTTTCTCAACATGGTTTTGGGAAGGAGGACGCTTTCCCATTTCTCCTAATTCATTACAGTGATTTTATGTGGTTTCTAGGGATGCTCCCAAAGTTCCGAGAAACGTTCCAACTTTGAGAATATATCTCTCTTCCCTGGGGATAGCATAAAAAAAAAAAAACAACATGTAAGTTAAAACCTTCCCCATTTTCCTTCAAAATTGGTTTTAATGAATGATCTTTACTCAATCGGATATTATTGTACTATCCTGCCTTCATGGCTTGGAAAGAAAATCTTTCTTATTAGAGAAAGTTCATTGCTGATATATGATAGCCTATGAACAGCAGAGGTTAGAATTGCTGGTTGTAATTCAATAGCTTCTGTAGTGTACAATGCATTCGCATACCGATGAACATATTAAATGACATTGATGGATGATGTTAAACTTAGAATTAATACTGTATTTAGCAATGACCTTCGATAAGTGCACAAGGTCATGCAGTAATCAGTGGCCGGATTACTTAGTTTAGTATAAATAATAATAATAATACTTATTTACATAGCGCGTTATGCCAACAGTCTCAATGTACTTTGATTTTACCAATGATTTCGTCGGTGTCTCACGGTTGAACAAGCATTAATTATGGTAAACGCAGACAAGAGAGCCTAATTTATGCATTCCATTATAAACACAAACTAAAACCAATCCCTGTACTATTTTTTAGAAAATAATCACACAATCATGACTACAAAGTACTTTCTTTGCAAAAAATTTTGGCCTATTCACCAGATATTGAATGAGAAATTCTAACAAAGACATTTTGTGTTTCAACAACAATCCCATGAAAACATTAATTGGATGCATGCGCCGGCACATTTCTTCACCACAATACGTAATATTAGTTCAACCAAAAGCCAATGTAACCTACATAATGGACATTTTTTGTCTGAATCAGTAAAATCACAGATAACTCTGCCAATTGATGACTCGCGGCTGTTTGCTACTGTGAATGCTTCCATAGGAACTGCTCATTCTGCTACGGATGCTTCATTCTACGAGATACGTGATGTAATGGTGGTAGGCATATCAACAGTGTAAAAGTAATTCAGCATGTTGCCTAACTATGCAGTACAAGATACATGATGTAATGGTGCTATGCATAGCAACATTGTAAAGTTATTCAGCACGTAGCCTAACTATGGAGTACGAGATACATGATGTAATGGTGCTACGCATAGCGACATTGTAAAGTTATTCAGCATGTAGCCTAACTATGCAGTACGAGGTACATGATGTAATGGTGCTACGCATAGCGACATTGTAAAGTTATTCAGCATTTAGCCTAACTATGGAGTACGAGATACATGATGTAATGGTGCTAGGCATATCAACAGTGTAAAAGTAATTCAGCATGTTGCCTAACTATGCAGTACAAGATACATGATGTAATGGTGCTACGCATAGCAACATTGTAAAGTTATTCAGCATTTAGCCTAACTATGGAGAACGAGATACATGATGTAATGGTGCTAGGCATAGCAACATTGTGAAGTAATTTAGCACGTAGCCTCACTATGCAGTACGAGGTACATGATGTTATGGTGCTAGCCATAGCGACATTGTAAAGTAATTTAGCATGTAGCCTATCTATGTAGTTATGGACGGAAAGGTCCAATACATCTACCTATGCATGTGTTCCGATCCCAGGTTGAGAAAAGTGTTTGCGAAAGGATTATGCATGGTACGTATATTGTAGCAGTTATCTTAAGCGCTTGGACATTTGCTCTTCTCTGAGTGCGTGTTGGTGTATTGCTGAAACTGTGCACAAACTGGTACATCTCCGATATGATTATTATACTTAAAATACGTAAGTATGAATATTTGAACGATGGGATGTGGCTAATCCAGGAATCCAGATAATAGAGTAATGGATAATCCAGGTTTTTACTGTTGCCCTTTTCTTTTCTATTTAGGTCAGTTAAGTTCAAATTGACTTCCTCAAAAGACTACGGTTTCATTTATACCCTCGCCATCCTTAACATGCACATATGTGGGATTAGATTGCATTAATAGGGACAGAGGAAACAGGTCTGTCAAGGAAGTGATATATATAAGAGAAACATTGGTTTCTTGACAATGACCACTCAATTCACCACATCCAAATATACTTTTAGCAAATGTTCCTTGAATTGGGTACAAACTTTCAAAGATGTTTAACTAGGTAAAAGTTCAGAGTCTAAAGTTGTAACTTGTGGTCTTTTAAAGGTCTTGCACATCAATATACACTATGAATTTTAGTATCTCAAGGGAAGTTTATCTATCTGATGTATGATTCTATCTGATATCTAGATGAACATTTTTTCAAAAAAATATGAGTTAAAATCTGACCTTATAGAGTTGTACACACATCTACACCTCAAATGTAACTACCACCTACCACTGAAGTCTCGTATAATTTGGGAAGAATGTTCTAATTATCAACAAGTCATAAGAGGTTCAAAAATCACATGCTAATTTTCTCATTTTTTGAGTGAGTGAGTGAGAAGAACTTGAGAACTAAGGAACTATTTCATCAAAATCTCGATGCATTGTTTTTGTTTTTTCTGGCCGTAGACAAAAGTACCGTAACAGTTAAAGCTACAAGGTACGGCTACAAGGTACCTCATCTTTGATGGTGTTATCAGATTGTGAGTTTCAGATATAGGATAGACTGCATTCATGCAGTGATATATTTGCAGCAAAGTAACAACTTTTACAGAATTATCATAGACGATGACCAGTGTGTACATGTATACAAATAATATAGACCTGTTTTACATGCTATTGTTATCTGATTGTACCTTTATTCTGAAATGACTTTCTAAATTGAAGAGATTCCAAATTTGAGTTAAAATGTTAAATTGGAAGCCACCCGACGTATAAGTTTTAATCCATAAGCCCTTGCGGGTTTCTCCCACATCTGTGGTAGCTTAAGCGTTGTAAAAATAACTGCTGATTATTATTATTATTATTGCATGGTAAAGGATACAACAAAAGCACAATACTTATTGAATTGTTTTCCAATATGTTTCTCTCAATAAATCTCAGGATAAGATTATACACATATAAAGAAAATGCACACTTGCATGCAACAAAACAAGATTAATGGGGAAATAATGGAAAAGATATAAATATAGGTCTTTAACAAAAATACTCTTCACTAGTTTTACAGTTAGTTAGTAAATGAATCTTAATTTGATCCCATCCAATATCCGTAATAACGTTAATTGTACTTTTTACAAAAAAAATGAAAAAAGACCTAAAGAGTTACAATTTTTAATATTTTCATCAAGTGAATTCCAGACTTGAATTCTGAAGTAGAAATTCAAAGGTTTTTTTTTCCATTGTTCTTACTTATCTACATTCAGTCATTAATACTGACTATAAACACTTTCAATTTTGTCTGGAGTGAACGAAATAATTGAATTCTAAGAAAAGTATTGTAAATATTAGCCTAAAGTGATGGTACTTGTTCTATGTTACTATCATCTTCCTCTCAGCTTCTTAGCACTGTTCTACCTACCAGGACAGTTATACGAGAATGCAAACATACGATGTAACGGCCACAGCACCAGACTTGTTAAAAAGTGATAAAAAGTGGAAAAGTGGAAAGTTTCATGAAAAGTTGAAAGCCCGAAAAGCTTTAAATGATGGCAAACGATACACGTTTTTTGTAAAGGCTTTGTCCATTGAAGTTGCAGCTGTTTATCAAACAGGAAAATATAGGGCTATCATTGTGTCTCAGAAAGGGATGCCAGAACTAAAATTACCAAGCCAAAAGTTTGACTGTTGAATATAGAAATGCAGTCTAGAAATTTAGATAAAAGTATAAAACTTTTTAAGTAAAAAGGTTTAATTCTTTTGATAAAAGTACCAGTGTTGTTAATATAAAGGCAACAAATCAAAGTAATTAGTTTTTTATTTCCAGTGTCCTTTTCTCAGTCTCTGTAATGTGTCATTCTACAGATGGAAATCTGATGGTTTATGGAAAGGTATCAAAATGTTTTTTTGTCGTACATCCGTGGAATAATCTGAATGATGTTGCAGTTTTTAATTTAAGGCATAGTTAAGGATTACCTTGAACTTTCTGCCTACAGTATATATGTTGATAGGTAACAACAAATTCAGGAGTAATATATTAATTTTTTTCTTCTTTACCATAGTCTTCTTCTTTTCAAGGATGAACTAAGCTGTTACAAAAATTATTGCATATAAGATTAATAAAATGTTTCTCCTCACTTTATCACTCCTCCTTATATTATTTCATCCACCCTTGGTTTGATATTCAGGTATCTCTCATCACCTCATTTCTGGAAACAAACTTTTAATATAGACATGCCTCATGAGTAAACCTCACACCCTTCAACAAAACATCAATTAAGCCGAGAGACTTCAACGTAACCAAGATTTATCCTGCCTTCAGAATTACCCCCACTCGATGTCTCCCCGGAAAGGAAGAAACTAATTTACAGCCTGTATAAAAAAAATCTGAGTTTCTTTGTGAAATATTTAAGTTCAATATCATACATGTAAATAATCCTTTAACAGCTGCATGTTGCGTTGTTATGTTTCTTGATATGGTGATAGCCTAGACTTTTCATATGTTAAAGGCGAAAAGTAAGGTGATACAGGACACTCTCAGTTTGTATGTTAATTTGGTCCACCAAAGATAATAACATTAAGAATGATAAAATTATGGCAAAATGCAACATTAAAGTTGCCCACACTTCGGTCACCACGTATGTCCTCATTCTTCCAAATATATACCATTTAGAGTATTTCTTGCCAATGTTTTAAAAATCACTTTTTGTCCATGTTGAATATATGATGTCCATGTGGACTACTATATATGGTCTTAGATCATGTTAAAGTACATTCTTAAAGTACATGTATGTATTGTATGTATATTAGATCCTCCTGCAAGCAGGAACTCGGGAAGAAGCCATCATTGGCTTATCAAAGCCGCAAGCTGACCGATATCAGTCTCTTACATTCATATTTAAAGTCCATGATTATGAATTGTCAATTGTCAACAGCTCTGTAACTGGATGACATACATTAATCTTGGAGTGACTCAAACTCGGGACCTTATGATTGAAAGGCACCGGCGCTAACCACTGAGCTTAAATTCCTAATCATACACATATCATGTTGTCCCTTTAAATTCAAAATATCCACATGAAATATCCTTTTGCGCCCGGTTTGTCCTAGGCTGGCAGGTTGCCCATGCAGTACGTTGATGTGTTTACTTCGTTCCTCGCTTACCTGTCTCGTCACAACCTCAGCACTCTCGTTTTACCGTGTCTAGAATGAATTAATAACCTTTTAACACTGTTCGCCCTCATGTACATTTTCACTTATCTGTACATCATGTACAACTCATTTGCATCTGATCATATATACAGTATGTACAGTACAAGTGGCTTACGTCCTATCATGATTCCTAGATCATGCGGTAGTATTCCTTCTTAAATACCATGTAAGGATCGTAGGAAACCGTTTTGATTTGAAATATGTAAATAATAAATCCCGACAAAACACAAAAGAGGTGAAAGTGTGTATGTGTATCTATGTAGACACGTATATCTTTATGTGGGATACACTAACGTCTTAAGAAACATGTTATTTCAAGGAAAGGATGTTGGCAATTCTAAATACTTGTCATGTGGCTTGTCCAATGAGTAAAAGTCACTTTTGTTTTTGTTGGGGTCAAACCTCATTGAGGTCAGCCGAGGTCAAAGGGCGAAGATTTTATAAGCTCTATAACTCAAGAATTATTACTGGGAGGATGGTTGAACATTCACTATGTGTTGATGTGCTATAAGTTTACGGTATGCTGTGGAGATCAAAGGTCATAAGAGGTCAGCAGAGGCTAAAACCTCAAAGCCTTTTAAACACAATATCTCAAGAACAGGGTGCTCGTCTGTGATGAGTGCCAACCCCCTGTTGCTTTTTGTGGTGGGTTAAAGGTCATTTGAGGTTGGCAGGGGTCAAAGAGTGAAAATCTCAAAAGTTCACTATCTCAAGAATTGTAACTTGGAGGATTTTTGCATAGAATTGCTTTTGTATTTTTATCATAGAATGGCCTCATGATGTGCAACTAGTATACATTTAATATGAAGGTCATAAGTCCTTTGAATTCAATAGATATCATGTATCATGTTTACAAAAATCATGCTTGTCATAGAGCTTTGACATAAAGAGTTATTGTTTTAATGGAGGTCAAAGGTCAACAGAGGTGAAAATGTGAATTTCTCAAAAGCTTTCTATCTCAAGAATCTTACCATGGACAATGTTGTTTTCAAATGGAGCATTTGTTTTGATAACATTAAAGCTGATAAATTGCATTGTAATTAAATTTTGGCACCCAAATCCTGTTTGACAATATGCCAAACTCCCCTGAGTCATCATTGTAGTTCTCATGAATCTATTATTTTACCTTGTTTGTCGTTTAAAATGGTTGCACCACCTTTCGTATTATGTTTAGCTTTATCCTTTGTACACTTATTCTCCACCTATTCCTTCTTTCCCATTTTATAAGTTATCCGATAGGATATGTATCGTTAAGTAATATTCTTAAGTTCTAGATCTTCTGGGATAAACACTTTTGTCTGAATCATCGTAAGTACCCTAGATGCATTTCTATACACCCCATTTTTGCTTTCACAGATGGAGGTCTGTTGCAAGAAATTTTGTCACATCAGGAAACGACCACACCCCAAAGAAGCCACTCCCTGCCCTCAAAAGAACACAGGCATCTTCCAGCACAGTGAGTTTTTGTATTCTGCTTTTGTCTTCTCTATTCCCCCGACCCCCTTCTCCCACCCACTTTGAACATTCTGAAATATCCCAACAATCATCTTCTATGCTGATGTGCAACATTGGTGTAGAAATACCTTTAGGTTTGTACAACATGTATTTCTACAAATATTTTATAGGACTTATTATGTACATATTTATATATATAAGGCATATATGTTGCCAAAACAGAACTAGTCTTGTTCGATACAGGTGAGAAACACCTGCAGTGGAATTACGACCTTCCGTACAGGTTTCGAACCTCTGGACATATTACCAGTGTCCATAGCCTAGTGGTTAGGCTGTCTGCATATTAAGCGGGAGCCCTAGCTTTGAATCTCAATGGAGGCTCGAAGTTTTTTCACTGTTCTGGATTTTCCAACTCACTACAATTTCAATTCTATAT
>JAIPMN010000436.1:0-21224 GCA_020650975.1 Apostichopus californicus
AGAGAAGAGATCTGAGAGACAGGCAGAAAGAGATGGAGAGAGGTAAATTATATTGAAGGCCATCGTTTGCTTGTAGCTCCTTGGGTAAATCACACTAAACTTATTACAATACATGGAATAATAATTATATTAATTTCATGGCATTTCCACGATTAATTTCAAACCCAAACTTCAACTCTTATCGCGAGAGGAATTTTCCCAGGGCTTCGAGATGAGAAGAAGCTTTGAGGATATATGTTAAAAGTAATAATTTGTTTTGTAGATTATGATGGCTGTATGTTCACACCCTGAGAGCATGCACGTAGTGTTTAGAGACGATAACAGAAGTTTTTAAGCAAGTATAGCAATATATGCACGAGCCTTAAAAGTTGAATGGATCTCACTTACGTCAGTTTGTTTTGTTTGCCTTCGATGCAGACCGAATTAAAATACAGTCCGTAAATTCTATTTCTGTAAATGTGGAGACTGCTAATGAAGTGATCATGGCTTCAAAGAGGAGATAATTTAGTGTATACATTTTCCATCATACGTTGCAGACTTCAAGTTTATGTAATTTTGTTTAATTCTCTTAAAATGGTGAATCTTACTTCTCTGTACACAAATGATATCTTCGTGATTTGTTTAACCAAATTGCCTAGTCCATGACAATGCAATATGTACCTCGATAAATTATTCCTTGTTCAAGAAAAGGCTGTCAAAAGTAGAATTGGTTCATTGTTGAAAGTTGCTAAGGCACCATGTCAGGGAAAAAAAACTGCAGCAGCTGGAAAATCCTGTTCAGCTAGGATGAATCAATAACTGCAAACAATAGGGATTATCTGTGACCACCTGCAGTGTCTATGGCAGAGCATTATAGTTTATGACCACCCACGAAGCCTCGCTGCATGCATGCTGCAGCCCCCTCAGTACATGTCCTATTTTTGCCCATAAAGCATATTGTTTGCAATTATATAACATTTCACGGTCATTTACATACCCCACAAACATACCTGCTTGAGTATTTCAGTAATGGATGGAACTGGATTTGAGAGTATTGTGGGGTGGGGGGGGGGGGTAGTGTAAGCATGTTATGTACACATGGTAGATCAGATTGCATTTGTATCGGAGACAGGTAAGTATCGTCATTCGTAAATATCCAAACCAGTTGGTCTTGAGATGTCGGAGTATTAACGAACAATGATGCTCAGCTCTGTAAAAATTCATCTATGAGAATGGAAGGGAATTTGGGAGAACCGCGGAAGTTGGTCAGCTGGGGGAGTGGGGGAGGGGTGGAGGGTCTGCGTTAACAGGTTAGCTTTGTTTGCAAACTTGGCATAAACACTTAAATAATGTAATAAGTTTATGATATTATTACTTTATGTTGTTACAGTTATCATATTTGGTACCTTCAAGAATTTCAATTATCAAGCCCAAAGTGTATCAAAAAGGACAAATGCATTTAAAGCAGCATTTTGCGTCGTTTTCTATGATTTTTCTCAACCTCACTGACTCCACTATGCCATAACGACATACATAACTAGCTTATCTATTTCAATCTTTCTTCAAATGGTGACATAACTTTCAACTTTGTTTTTCTCCAAGTTATTTTCCATTGGGATCCCAATAAACCTCGCCCATAATATGAATATTTAAACACTACGAACGTCATTGACCACAACAACACCATGGGTGATTTGTGTACAGTCTATATGGCAGTTGTAGCAGGGAGTTCCATAACAACTCCCTGGTTGTACCAACGCAAAGTCTTGAATCTATTTTTAGCAACGTCTCATAACTAAACCTGCGTCTCTGATTGGTTGAATTCAAACGAGTGGGTTTGGGGAACTGAATGCGATTAATTTTGTATGTGGAATACTCGCCAATTAACGTTTTTGGCAGGGAAAAACTTGGCTAATATCTTAGTTTGCTGTTTTGTGATTTGATGTATGTAAAAAACTCGATGGACATGTCAAAAAAGTAGAAAACGGCGACCAAACGCAAAATGCTCATGAATAAACATACTATTCACTGATTGGTGGAATTCAAACTAGTGGATTTGGAGATATGAAAACTTTGTCGAGGACACTCTTACTCGTTATTGACATAAATCGTTAATTACTCGCTAATTAATGCTCTTGGCAGGGTGAAACTTGGATGGTATCTTAGTTTGCTGTTTTATGATTGATACATGTAAAAAAACCAAGCACATGTTAAAAAGGTGGAAAAAAGCAACCCAACGCAAAATGCTACTTTAAGCTTAAGTCACTGAAGTTCCATATAGCTAACTTGCATCGAAGAACTGAGATAACAAATATAGGCTGTACAGTATCTGTAAATGATATCATGGTAATATTTACCCTATACGGCATCCATTCTTATAGCATTCGTAATGCTGAGCAATGCACTAGATGCAGCTATGTGACATGATTCAGAAGGAAAGTGCAATGACCTAAGATATGTTTAACAATGGAACATATAACCAGACATGCCCTTTTTTTATTATTTTTAATTCCTTAAATATAGATTTCAAAGCATCAAAATGTATTTAAAGAATTCACTGATTTACTGATTGTAATAACTACAAGCATTTATTAAAAGCTAAAGGTAATATTATTATGTAGTAGAGAATGACTTTCTCCCTCTTGTCTAGTCTAACTGACAGATCCTAATTTTAGAGGTGCGGACTTCGTAACAAGCTCATAGTATCATACAGAGTGAAGTAAAGGAACTCAAGGCAATTCAGGCAAAAATGTCAACGGATTACAAATGAAAAAGAGGAAGAAATAAATTCTATTTGTGAGACATAAATTGTCTTTTGAATTAAAAGGATTTAAGTCAATCAGATGTACTCACTATTTTGGTAAAACAAATTTTTGCAGAGGGAAGGGTGGGGTTGTGGGTGGTAGGGCTGAGGATCAAGGGGAAAGAAGGAGGCGGTTATTTGGAGGGTGGAGGGTATACACAGGGTCAGTACTTCATAATAAACCCCCGTTTTAGTGTATGGAGGTTAAGGGATTGAAGTGCTCGCCGACATTTTCAGTTTTCCCATGGCCATGCACCAAACCTTGACTTATTCAACTTGGCTGGTTACCCAAAAAGACAAGCCCCTATCCATCCCTATCCCCTCCCATAAAAAAAACAGAAAAAGAAAAGAGACATAAGGATAGTAGGGAATGCTTCAACAAATAGGCCAGATCAATAATATAGAATAGCATTTTGTTTTTTTCTTTGTTGGTTGTGACAGTTGTGATGGGGGTGCCGGTATGTCTTTATTTTGAGTAGTACATGCTTGGCAGGAGGCCGCAATGTTAATATCCGTCTATCCACTCCTTGAAACCTATCACCTGTGTTTCTTTTCAGTTTATAGGGTTCATTTGTAGCTCCATGTACAGTACCTAGGACATTTTGTTTTCCTTGGCAACATGTCTGTAACACCACCAACACACATGTGCATGTAATTTATTTTTTTGGTTCAAACTTCTTCATGGAATTCTTCAGGCTGACTGCACCTTTTTGTTTTGTCAGAGATCTGTGACATATGAAAACATGTGGGTTAGATGTGAGAACAAACATTTCTCAAAAAGAGGGTTAACAATCTAAGGTTTTTCTTATTCTTGATTATATTGATGTAATTTTTTTTCCAACTGAAACTGTGTCACCTGAATTTAAAGCAGTAGTAATAGAGTGGACATATAGGATATAGAACGTTAAGTTCTTTTTTCTTTATGGGTGCATGGGGAGAAAGTGAGAGGTGGAGGTCCAGGGAAGGGGATGGGGTATGAGTGGTGGCGATGGGAGGCATTTATAATTTGCCTTTTGGTTATTTTAATACACTTGTAGAAATAATAAAAAAAAGTTGTTCTTCTTTCTCAATCGTCAGGATTAGAGTATTTAGTATCTACTGAAACATTTCCAGATTCCAGAATTAAACACAATCCTTACTCTTACTTATTCTAGATAATCCCACCCCCAGAGCAAATGACATTCTGCAAAGTTCATACACAAAACCAAATGAAAAGCAGGCTGTTGAATTTCTGAACAGCAACAGTGTTGGGTCTGAAAGGACATTGAAATATTGGCTTCTTTGTGCCATATTTGGCATGAGATGACTAATTTTTTTTTATATTTAACAATGAAATATATTGGAAAAAAATATGCGATTGTCCAACTTAATTTACATTAAAAGCATTCATTCATAATAGACATGTTCATTATACACAGATCTCAAATGCTGAGGACAGTTGGCTGAAGGGCTGTCAATTTTCCTCAAATTCACTTAAAATTCCTACTTTTACCAACATTTTGCAATTGCTTGTAAAGCAAATTCACTTTAACAGCATTTACCATATCGCTTTTATGAAAGTATCTTTTCTCTCAAGAATTTGTTGGTATTAGCTAGGCTGAGTTTGTGTTACCATACCTTATTGGTGGGTTATTCCTTTAAGCTAGCTTATATTCAAATCTACAATAGTTATTGAGTAGAAAATGGAAACTTTTGTTTATGGATAGGAAAGCATCCCTACAAAGCAGTTCACTGAACTCTAGCTCTGTGATATTTTTTACTGGAACTGATTAAAGGTCTGCTGTATAGACCCCAACTATAGCACGCTGTCATGGAAAAGTTTCTTGAGATTACATAATCGGCCTGCCTTGGTCGTAAAATGACCTCTTTTTAACAATTAGCCTACAACGCCTGCCACATATTTTTTTCTTGTATGAGGGACTTTGTGTGAACGCTGTATGATTAACTAAACTGTAGAAATGAACATATTTCCACATAGTGTGTACACAAAGAGCCTAATGGTGTTAAGAAGCTATGCAGGCTAATTGTAGAGCCCGAGGTCATTTTACTATCGTGGCAGGTCGATTACATAATCACAAAACTTTCCTAGCTATAGTGGGTGTTATAATTGGGGCCAATAAAGCATATCTATTAAAATGAGATTTCATCGTAGGTTGCAATCTGTGAATGCATGGGAAGGAGCTTTTGTATTATAATTAAAAGTGTTTTTTGTTTTGTTTACTATAGTATTGTACAAACAGTTTAGACTCTTTCATAAGATTGACTTTATATCACCTTTCTATTTCCTATGCTTATAAACCATTGAACAAAGCATCACTAATTAAGTTGGAAGGAAGGATACTTAGTATTAAAGTAAAAATAATTTCTTGAAAAAGGACCCACAAGTTTATAATACCAGGCAATTCAAGGTGACTTAAACAAAGGCCTTCCTTGAGAAAAGGGACCCTTTAACATTATCATTTGACAACTACAGAACAGATCGACAAAATAGTTTGCCACTTTTTTTGTATCGTACCTAGAACGTGATAACCCGACATCTGAGGATAAAAAAAAAAACGTATTTCAGTAAATGAAATGTTTATTTGAGTGAGAGCAGGGTAATCTTCCTTCGGTCTCTATTAAATCGAAATCTTTGTTTTTTTATGTGGCGAATGAAGTCTACATGTACAAACAGATCAATACTTTAATATAAGCCCTGATGTTTTTTCTCCTGCCAATTAAATCCAGCCAACATTTAGGATACGGTACAGATTTATTCACTTTATCGTAAACGTCTCTCTTCTTTAAGCAAAAATGCTACTTCGTGAGTCTGTGATGAAGCCCAGCTGCCCAAAAAGCTGAGGAGAAATCCATTTTTTTTTTTGTCGAAACTGCCCGTGTCATTTACCTGTGCGGTACGAGACGCCCCGGAATTGCAAGTAGTAATATGACGACCCTAGCTGATGATCAGTTTGAAGTCTTCCAGGTGAGCGGTGTATATATACTTGTACTCACCATCTTCAATATTGGCGTTATTTCTGCATGTTTTTGCCCATCCCAGAGATGTGACAAATCACCTGATTGTTATAAAGAATAAAGAATGAAAATGAAGAAGAAGAAGATGACAAAAAAAAGAGAAAGAGAAAGAGAAATAGAAAGAGAGTGGTAATGAGTTAAAAGGTAAATTGCCATCCGGTATTGAATATTGAAACTTCCCGTTATGCTACTTCGGGCAGAAATTGTACCCCAGAGACGGTTTTTGGGCGAGAGGGAGAGGGGCACTCCACTCCCCCATCACTTTTTTTCCCGGTGTACCAAATTGAGATCGGTTCAGTAACTTCAGTCAGACTTTGTAAATGTCAATTACACGGTACACATACAGACAGATAAATGTGTCTTTTGACAATTGCTCTATGCATGGCAAATAGTCATATAAAAGTAAAGGGGTTAGAGTTAGACTGAAGTAGAGTGCAGATGGAATTTTGCAGACATTTTTTATTTTTTCTCCAATATTTCTCAGCTGCATTACCACATTTGAAAAGGTGCACTTTTATGATGAATTTGGTAGAATCTGGAGGTAAACCTCCCTCAGTAAAATATCAAAGTTTCTGGAAATATCATCTGGACATCGCATCAGTCCGTCAAAATCACAACAAAAAAATATGACATGAGGTACGTGTAGTCTTGAAAACACAATAGTATGCAAATTAAATACTATAAAACAATTAAATCAAATTTGTGGGACACACAAATTTTTTTTTCTTTATCGGATTAAACAGTTAGTCGTTTTGCAGACGGAAGAAATTCAACAAATTCCATGAATAAATTTGAAATTATGCTCCTATAGGGATGTACATACATACATACTGTCACTCCATGCAGTTCTGTCCCAGCCATTTATGGCTAACCAACACAGTTGTAACATCATTATAACGTTTCGACCCAACACCTCCGGATGCTGGCATGATTGTACATACTTCAGTTAAGCTTCTTCAGTGGTTTTCTTTTCTTCCTTTTTTGCTACTACTTTTGATATATATATCTTGGTAACATATCATACATAAATGATGGGTATGAATGCCAGTAACAGCTGTGTCTGTTGATATTTCTGGGGATGCCTTTAACCATAAATAACCGTTCTGTTGATAGCTAAGATAGGAAACCAAATCTGGCAATCTGTCCCCAATTTATAACTTTGCAGAATCATTTTTTGCACCGACTCCCCCAAAAGAGAGAAGAGAAACTCTATCGCGTCGTTAAACCCTGCCACAGAAATGTTATTTACAGTTACCAGTTGTGCACATTAATTACCCACAATCCTTCTGTGTCTTTCATCAGACGATAGTGTTGGAGCGATGCGATTGTAGGGACCAGAAATCTAGTGTATGGAATTGCTATTAGAGCAAGTCCTCAGTATAGTGGTTAAGTAGGTACAGTACAACAGAAAACCCTCTGTTCGTTATATGACCGTGGCCGCCGGAGTTTAATCTAGTTCAGATAAATTTCTTTGGGTAGGTAGGTCAACTAGTAAGAACCCGATGACCTTTGCGAGAAGCGAACAGCAGAAATGTAGATCACGGCAGTGTCGGGGTGAGAAAATCAATGTCGGTATTAACTTCTTTGTCAAAAAAGTAATGGCTGAATTTAAGTATAGATTGGAGTGCAACAAAAGTAAATGCTAATAGAACACCTGATTTGAAAGGCTTGACCTAACCGTAAAACGTAAATCATTGGAGAGTATCCAGCTTGGATCGAAGAAGTCAGATTTAATTTGATGATGTGCATAGTTATTTGCACGTGTTGTGCAAGTATATCTAAGGTTAAAAGATGTAGAGTCCAATCAAAACTATGTAAAATGAAATGTAGGAAGATTTCAAAAGAGGGATTTGCTTTCCTGTTTTGACCGTATATGTGAATGTGAAAAAGGTTTCATGTAGAAATATCTCTCTCTCTTCAAACACCGGTTCAAAAACAGGGCCGGGATCAGATGTGAAATTGCTGCAAGAGTAGAGCTGATTCAACCTGATGCAGCCGAAGGCGAATAGAAACTTCTCATTTCTTTCGATGGCTGTTCATTAATGAACAATAATAGAAGGTCGACGAATGGAAAATGCCGAAACGCATCCTTCTGTACTTAAAAAGTACTAGAACCCACATTGAACTCTAATTCTTTCTATGTACTAGGAGCAGAACTCTATAAGTTTATTTAAAACTTTTTTGAACATTCAAAGTAATTTTTAAGGCCAGCAGGTTTTTGTAGTCAGTGACAGTTCCCCGAATCAACGAACGGCTGCCCGTGGTTGTAATTACCAAATTTTGTTAGTGTGGAAAAAATCATTACCGTATTTTGAAATAATTCGTCCAGATTATCATTCATTCTGATACATGTATGAGATTTGCAAATATTTGTGACTCTGTGTACATGGCAGTTTTAGGAGATTTTTTTGTGCGCAGAATACGATGAAGTCAGAAGTTTGCCTTTTGGCAAAGTCCACGCTACTATACTCCAAACTTTTTCTTTTATACAGCGAGCAAGACATGTTTTAATTACTGCTTGCTAAAGAACGGTTTTCTACATCGTCACGTTTCCCCCCTCCCCCAACCTTTCCACATGTGTCAAGATTGGTTGTAAACTAGGTAAACATAAAAAGATAAAACTGGGAAATGTCTCAAACTTAATGATGGGTAGATTTGACATGTATCCATGTCCTTTCTTTTTCAGCTGCCCAATGTTTCTAGAATCCGGGGGGGGGGGTTTAGTATCCATGAACCATTTTCTCTTAGAACTGCGAGTATATACATATATATATGGTGTTAGTAAAAATTTACAACCAGGGCAAAGCAAAGGCAATGCTGATGCAATTACTTTACCCTGTCTGTTCCTGACAGATCTGTTGATTGTCAAAGTAGAAAATGTTTGAAAAGTCAAGCTGGTCTGGTGTTCATCTTCTCCCGCTTACAGTCATCAGATACAAATTTATGATTTAATGGCAGCGCCGCCGAGTAGAGGAACAAACAGAACTCTTTGGGAAGCTGCAGTGGAAGGAGAAGATGGAAGGGGGTGGAAGACAGGACCTTGTCTACTTAACCTGAATGAATAAAACAAGACCCTACATGTCATGTTTTAATGGAAAAACGTTGAGGGGGGGGGGGGGAATGTTCCTATTATTCTTGGTACAATTTCTTTTCCATATTAACGAGACTTCAAATGGGACTGACAGCTAGTCACGATCGATTCCGGTCCACAGTTTAACGCTAAACAAAGGTTTCATAAAGTTTCGTTAATTAACTGCATAAGAGGAAGAAGGAGTATGTTTGAAAGGTTTTACCAAATGATACCTGGATGTTAATGAGATGTTAGAGAGGAGGATTATTTCAGAGCCTCATGACTGTCAAAATTGATTACATTTCTGTTTTTTTTTCCAAGACTTTAGGAGAGTAATAAATGGCAGATAGAGTTCTGTGTTATCATGATCAGAGCTTTCTCCAAGACCGTGGACACTATCTAACCAGTTTTTGTTAAAGTGGTCTACCGGTGTAAATAGGCTTTTTCCGCCTTGCACCATTTACCGTTTCGGTTGTCAATCTGAGTCTAGCTGTTGTTATTAACCACATTTTCGGGAATTTATGGTTGAAGGGGTACACTGTAGGAATTCACCAATTTTCTATGGTACCTCTGCCGGCAGAGAATGTATTTTTCTGAAACTAATTATGAGCTTCACACAAGTGACAAACAAAATATTTTGCGTTCAGATGTTCAGGGTATAGTGACATTTCCAGTATTGCAGTGCAATACTGGATACACTGTCATACAAGTGCAGAGATGTATATAGCAGTTTTAATAAATAGGAACCATAGTATCTTTATAAGGGAAAGTCTTAACTGCCTTGCAAACTGCAAAATTTGAATGCTAAAAGAATCCCTGATATATAAAGCAAGCTGCCAGCTATGAGTCTAATATATGGTACCTATGCCTATAATCATTCATATATATATACCTCTTGGTACTTGGAAATCTCTCATTTTTGTGTGAACTGTTGTAAACTTAGGGCGGAGTGTATAGCCTAGTGGTTAACGCCGGCGTCTCCCAGTCATGAGATCCCCGGTTCGATTCCCCGCCGACAGCAATGTGTGTCGTCTGGCAAGGGTGTTGTTCAATAACAACTTCCCGACATGGACGTTAAATGGATGTGTGCCGAGAGATTGGCTTCGGTCAGCTTGCGAGTCTAAAAGCCTCCATGGCTTCTTTCGCGAGTTCCTGCTTGCGGGAAGATAACATATACATACATGTATACAAACTGTTTTTGCTGGCATGATTTTAACTTTTAGGCCTACACCCTTCGGTTAATTACCAATTTATTATACTGAAACCACAAAAGATCATACAACTTTAAAAATTTTTTTAAGGTCTTGACATGTCCGTTTGTGTTATCTGTCTGCTGTGAGTTTTCTCTCCTTAGTATTCAGAGTTACAAAGTTCTCACTTTCTCGTCCTTTTCCTGACCTCAAGCGACCCTGGAATTTATGGTAATTAAGTTTTGACTAAATGAATCGACCACGTATAGACCTTAACTTCCAAATGCTTTTTAACCATTTGTGTCGCGATTCCATCAGAGACACCGACTGCTAAGGACCCTGCGAAGTATACTCGACTCCAAAATTGGAGGAGTCGTACAAACCTAGTTATTAACTCCCCTCCTCTCTCACCTGTTTCCCAGTCAATATATGGAATGTTTTAGCACGGCGCCCTCACCTCATCTTCCTTCTTAGTCTACCACGATTCAAAGAAACAACTTTGTGTCTTGGCAAAACTACGAATTGGGAGACAGCTTTATAGTATCATCGCTCGTTAATCCCCAAACTAGTCAGTTTTTGGGAGACACAAACAGTTAAACATATCGGTCTTGAAGATGAATTGAATATTATCATCTTTGTGTTCAAGCGTTAACTATATCCCTTTAACATCTGCATTTCTTAAAAAAAAAATCAAAATTGTAATTAAATGGATGTAGACTTGACTAGTAGTTATGATATAGCAGTTCGGTACCGAAGTAGATTTACAACCGTTAGGAAATGTGAGATAGAGAGATTTTATTTCTTGGGGAGAGGATATTTTTTAATCGAAATCTTCTTTTGTTTGTATCATGTTCTCACAAAGGAATAAATTTTGACTATGTTGGAATTATTGACTGTTGCCATGTACAGATATTAATCTCTTGGTGGATAACATCACAGTTTACAACTTTTGGACTGTTTTGTGAACAGAGTAAGAAAGTGATTCAAGCTGCAAACAACTTCTAGGCTTGAATGCCATCAGTAGTTCTGTGAGACTAAACGTATTTTGTGGGATCGTCATAGATATTCCTAAATTTAGGATTAAATCCTCAATAGATTGGATCAAATGGTTTGAAAAACTGTTGTTTAGCTAAATATGGAAAAATGTAAAGAATGTAGGAGTTGCAGGTGGCAGACAAATTATTGATATTTTAATCAAACAGGGCTGTATTAAACCCATTCACAATTAACCTCCCAGCCACCCCAGTCACCTCTATCGAACATCAGCCCACATGTGTTGGTATGGAATACGTAGTGAGAGGTAAAAAAGACAACATTTAAAACCCAGGGTTCAGGTTAGTTACATAATTTATTCTTTTAACTGGGATGTAAATCACAACTTTAAAGGCATTGAAGACTTGCCCCAAACCGCGTGCGGCCATCTGAAAAAGTTAACTTTCTGTTGCTTGCAAGTGACATTTTGTTCATGTCTCTACAAAATGCAGACAGTAATGAAACGTGATACCTTGTTATCTTTAGCTGGACCTGAGATGTCCATCGCTGTATCATTTATACAGTGTGCTGTGGGTATTGACCGCAGCTGTATGTACTGACTGTACACTAGTGTCTAATTACCGACGGTAGCAAGCTACAGTATGTGTGTATTTTCTGGGATCGATGGTGGTGTATAACACTTCTGTTACACCTCATTCGAAACTAGGTCAGGTTAGTTACATAATTTATTCTTATAACTGGGATGTAAATCACAACTTTAAGATGCTGGAGTTCTCATCATCAAAGTACCCATCTCCATGATTTTTAAAAAAATTATACATTTTTTTCATATGGAGTTATTAAACTTGATCATTTGTAATGTTTTGACCACTACCATCAGAATGCTGCTTTAAGCTATACCTTAATAATTCACTGATTTAATTAATGAAAATCTAGAAACATGTAAGATGTGATGGTTAATTACCCCATTTATTACATTGTCTTGTAAATAGCTCCCTCTATTTCTACATGTCCCTATTTCCTCTCATGGAGGTAAAAACAGACTCCATGTTCCTCTGTAAAAGCTTTGCATAGTTCATAAAAGAGGAAGAAAGAAAGGAACTTTGCAAAACTTGAACATTTCTCATTAGTTTGCCCTTTTTTTCTTTTTTGAGGGCCTCTTGCTTATATACGTCCAATAATATAACCATGGCAGGTATATAATCCCAAGAATCTGTTTAATAGCTCTGTCTTTGCCATCAAGATACGAAAGCAATGAATAAAAGACACGTGCCCCCAAACTACAAGTATATATATATGCTGCTGGGATTCTTTTTTAACTCTCATTCTCACTTTTCAAGGTTGTGTAAACTTTTAAAATATGAAGGAACACAAAAGATATTAGTAGAATATGTAGATGCATGATGTCACAGTTTTATGAGGGACCCCGAGGGCATAAAACATTTTTTTTTACCGAATTTCTGAATTTTGCAATATAAGATTGGATAACTTTGCCCTTTAAAACATTGAGTGCAAAGTAAATTGCTTTTTAGTGAGCTTGGCTTAAAGGAATATATATTACAATTGATTACATGAAGGATGGGTTTCCAGATCCTTTTGAGATAAATTCTTGATCATCGTGGAATTAATTTACAAGTGGCATAACAGACGATGAATGCTATGATTGGTGATTGGATGTTACAGTGATTTTTTACCGGATGACCCTCAGGCATAACATGAAAGTTTGATATGAGCTGTAGACTGTTGAAAACCCACTTCTAGTTGATATTTCTATGCAATATTTCTTTTTTAAGAAATGACCCCAATTTAAACAGTTGCGACTCATCAGTTAAAGTGACTGGACCTTGTAGTCTAATACAATGACAATGACTGATCTAATACATTAGATCAGTTCCTCTGAAAGTGCAACACAAAACTCAACCAGAAGATATATAAGACTGTTGAGGTCTCAAATGAAATGTTTATAATCATGTTATAAAAATTTCTTGAGGAAAAATAGTGTTGAATGTCATCTGAAGATGCACTGTTGTTTTTCATGAAGTTGAAAGAACATTTAATTAATTATTAGCATTTAAAGACAATGGATTAACTTAACAGTAAGGCCTGCACTAAGGGAGCCTACTTCATCATCAATTTAGCCTTAAAGGAACATTCCAGAGATTTAGCATATTTTAAAGTTGAATATTTTGAAAACCAGAATACATGTAGTTACAGTGTATATTATAAGCACTCAAAATAAGTTTTTTTTACTATAACATATCAATCCAAGAATTCTACCCGAAGTTAACCTTTCAAGCCTTGTTCGCATTGGATTCCTCAATCCTAAACCAGTGTGTTTAAACAATAAATATTTTAATTAGCACTGTTAATTTCCTGCTCCCAATCTGACCTTCCCCTACCCCCTACCCCCTCCCCCTGGGAGAGCACTGAACAAGCAGCAACTTTATTTGTTGGGTCACACCAAGAGGCATTTTTGAAGATCGTGCTAATTAGATCTAATTAACAACAATAATTAGTCTTAATTAGATCAGGGGTACTACAAAGTTTACTTTTGCTCCTCTCTAATACCTGTCTCCAATCTACATTTGCACCATCCCATCTACCTAAGCAACATGACCGGTAATGTTTTAGCACTGCGCCCTCTATTCCTACTTCCTGGGCCCTCCCACTTTCTCCTCATTTTGGATGAACCATTCAGAAGTGAAGCTACGTGAATATTCCACAGAGTTTTCACCCGATTTTGTGATCACTTTCTCACACTTTGGCAATTGTTTCTGAAGGGGGGGGTTGAGGGGGGAGGTTCTCTTTTGTTTGGAACTGTGTCTCATATGTCACCTTTATGAAGAACAGCTGATTAAGTATATCCTTCGCAATTTCCGTGTTTTTCTCTCATAACAACATGCAGTATAATCAAAGATGGAGGAAGACCTATGTTCTTAACACACACAGTCTGCATACTCTTCTCACGGAAACAACAATTGCTACAGAGTACAAACCATTCTGCGTGGATACCAACAGTATTGTAATCTCCTAGCACTAGTAACAATAGTATGTATGTATTTATAAAGCTTTCTATTAAACTACAGTTATAATTCACTCTGACAAGAACAGCCGATAGTTAAAGAATTTTCTTTGCTCCTAGCTTACCTGTCTCCTCACAACCTCATCACTCTCGTTCTACCGTGCCTAGAATGAACCGGTAACATTTTAACACTGTGCGCCCTCTATATCCCGACCTCCCCAATCAATGCCCTTCCTTCTCATTCTACCACCCATAGTGCCTAGATCGCCGTTTTGTGTGTGGAATCTTTCCTACCTTCAATTTGTTTGGAACTGTGGATTTTGAGACCTTTTCAGCAATGTCAGACTTTTTCTGCGATGATACTAGTTTGAATGAATAGTGACATGTCATTGCTACAAATGGCTCATTTAGTTCAGATATTAAAGTTGTAGAGTCACTAAGCGTAACTCAATATTCAGAATTTGTGATCCAAATTGTTTGGTGGGGGTGTGTGGGAGGATATTGCTGTAAAATTTGAAATGTACAATGTTTATAAACCTCTTGACAAGATGTAGTTTGTAGATGTAGTAACCGGTAAGTGTCTTTATGAATTCTGCTGGGTTTCCATCCATACCTTCTGTGTACCAAAATCGTACAGCCATTTCACTGCATATGATACTGTATGCCAGTCATTGTAAGGTTTTCTCAATAAAAGGACTTTTTGGGTCTCTTTCAATTTAAGTCATTCTTCTTGTTTTTCATTGACAAAGAGTAGAAGTTTTTTTTTGCCTTCCTGATTTTAGTTGATTTGAATTTTAAGTTCTAGATTTCAAACATGTACTTTACAATACCTTTAACATGCAGTTTGTTTGATAGTTCAGACTATGGGGTAATCAATTCAAACAAAATTAGCCGTTATTTACTAATCATGTGATATCCCCTTATACTCCCATCATACTACCTATAGAGAAACAGAGATATGTGACGGATACACAGGTTTTATACACACATCACTGTCCACTCATTAGCTCGGTATATACACTACAATAGGCAAAGTTGTAGCCATAGTTGGATCGTCCAAGACAATCAAATTTCGGTTTGTACAACCAAAACTCAACTTTGGTGGTCGTCTGGGAGAGGACTAGTGGTCTATATCAAATTCAGATTGCAGTGTAACTATAAGTCTCCCGATATAAATAAAATAATAAATTGGTATCCCTCTATTTAACTTCCGAGATACTGTAGTAAAACAAAACTATTACAAAGCTGGTATTCTATTCACCAAACCTACACATCTCTCCTACAATGCACTTATTGGTCTTTCTCTATTCTCTTTAGCCACATTTTTCGGACAAACCAATTTGTTCTTCGAACTTACCTAAGAGTAAGTTATCTGATTTGTCCGAAGAACGTGCAAACCAGGAAAATTTTGGCGGGTACGATAAGTGTGAGCTGGTGTACCACCCTCTAGAGGGCGCTTCTCACGTTACTAATATCAGGGGGTCATGTGATCAATTTCCATTTTGTTACCAAATACCAGTGATTATCACCCAAAAAAAGTGAGAACTTTCTAGTCGATGCTTCAAAAAAGAAAAAGTCTTGGTTTGTCGTCAGTCAGAGGTACCTCACGTCTCCGAAACAGCTGTATTAGAATGTTAATTTCTATCATGCTCTGTCCCTTCCAGCACAGTATCTGCCATTATCATCAATCTCTCCATTGATTACAGCTCCATCTCGTCTCCCTCTCTCTCCTCCTGTTTCTCTTTCTTAGACACCTTCCGCTGCTCCTCCGAGACTGGAAGGTCAGTCGTGTCCTCACGCCATGTTCTCTGTCAAACTCATTATCCAGGTGACAATGGCTTTACCAGGTTTGTTTATTGCGTTAGTTTATTTCATTTTCTTAACAAGGCTATTCATTCACTTCATGTGCCAGCAGGCGACTACTGCTGCAGTTGACTTTATTTTTTTTCTCTTTTTTTTTTTTTTTCCTTCCCTTCCTTCCCTTCCCTTCCTCTGTCTTTTTTATTTTTCTTTTAACTTTTTCCTTGAAAATGACGGAATTTTCATTTGGCAAATTGAATTTCCAAATGTGGTCGTTAATCGTTCATTTTGGCGATTACCAACGTGATCAGTCACAATTCACTGCTGTTTTTCATTAGGGGCAGAGCTCGTATTTGTACAAATGAGTTTACCATGTGGCAGCTATATTGCTGAACCTCTTAATGTAACAACAGTCATCACACAAGGCACTGCTTAATTTCTTTCAAATTCACATTAAAATGTATATATTTACATTTTACAAAGTCCAGATGTAGCATTTTGATGGGTGGGGGGGGGGGGGATATCCTCACATGTAAGGGTTGACTTGGACATGAAGCAATCAATTAGACCCTTTTTTAATCCTCTTTCTGTCCCATCGGAAATCACTATGTAGAGAGCTGTTGCTGTTGGAAGTTAATAATATTGGCATACGGGGGGCCTGTTTATTATCAATTTGCATACGAATGGTATAAATCCTACAAGCTACTTTCCCTGCAGCTGATAGCATTAAGTCACTTGTTTGTGATTAAATATAAATTACGCCGTGCAACTTTAAAGGGTATCGATGTTTTGAACATCATTATGAAGAGAAAAGCAGTATATGATCTCATCTCTCACAGATTGTGTTGTGTGTACCTGACTATTTCTCAGTTTCTGTAAAGTTCAGGGAGCAAACCAACAGGAAAAGTCTTAAAACCAGATAGGTATAAAAGCATCTTCTTTCAAAAGTATAAGAATCAACCACCGGTTTTGTTTCTCTACGTGATGTTTCACGGTTCGGAAAAAAATATGATCCAATTTATGAATAGTAGGCATCCCGCCTCAGGTAGAGATGTTTGGAGGGAACGGGGAAGGAGGGGGTGGGCAGGAGCAGATGGCAAGAGTCATACAAAAGTTAAACGGTGTAGTCTGGTAGAGCCACGTCTTCATGAAAATCATGAATCTGAGAATAAGTGCAGCCCACGTCCACCCTCATCCTCCCCCTCCCCCCCCCCAGTTTCAGGCCATGAGCATTAATATGTCGCTCAGAGACATTTTCATATTGTTATAAAACTCTCAGGGAAAAAGGAAATTTGGGAAGTTTTCACCATAAGATGTTTGTCTTTCGTCATCCCTTGAAACAGAAGTTGATTCTCAAGGAATTCAGAATGTCAGCCATGTTTTCCTCTTGCAATATTAGAATCTTTCATACCAGGATGGAGGTATATAAACAGCATCAGCAGTGTCAAGTTAGGTTCATTTCTCTCAATTGGTAGAAATCATGGAATTATGTGTATTTCGAAAGAAAAAAAACCCAAGATAATTCAAATTTTTGTGTCTAAAATTAGCACAACCTTGCATGTAGAGCTAATTAAAGCCCTCATTTATATTCTAAATTTGCCTCAGAATCATATGACGTCTAAAACATTTAATATTTTTTCGGGGAAATATATGACCCCAGGGTAATACCCCCTCCTGTATCTGCTCCTGATATTAAGAAAATAACACAACTACCTACAGTAACCTCCCACCCCCCCTCCCCTCCCCCCGCAGGTATTTAACACATCTCGACAAAGGTTAATCACCGGTTCATCTGATTCATATTTTTGATGCTATATCTAACCAGCAACAGTTTGTAAGATCTTGAATGGTTTTCACTCTTGGCTTAGACTTGCCTTTTATGAGCCATTAATTCCCATAAAACTATTTTACTGGTACGGTTATATCGTACAGGCCTATGTTTTTCCGAGTGAACCCAAGGTTGAAATTGACTGAAATCATAAAGAAGAGACACATCTTTGGCAATCGGAATAATTTTTTCATTCGAGATCTGGCTTTTCTGGTAGATTAGGACATGCAGAGCTGTAGATCTTATATAAACACGGGATACGAAAAAAGCTCTACGATATGCCAGGACTTATATCAAGGGCACTAGCAGTAAATGCTAGTGTACAATATATCTAGGAATCAATATTGATCTTGTCCCCCCCCTCCCCACACCCCAGGTGACTATGAAGGATCATCCAGGGTTGCTTTAGACTACTAACTATTTTATCAGATCTATAATAAAACATACTTTAAATTTCTGCGGGATAACAAGGAAAGCACTTCGATTCCTGTATCTTTCTGTGTAAGTTTGGACAGTCAGCAGCAACTTGTATTATATTTTTCTTCTTTACCAGGGAGTCTTCTACTCTGTTAAGCCAATTCAGGCTTTATAGAAGATTTCCTTTCACATTGTAATTTTTTTTGTGATAAAACAAATAAATAAACAAAATGCATTTCTAGCAACCTTAAATGAATTCCAGTGCAGGTCATCAAAGAGACAACAACAACAAGATATATAACAAACTGTCCTGTTTCCCCGACGACGGTTGCTTGGTGACGAGTACTCATCTGCTTCTCATTTCAAAGCTGTAGCTCAGTGTTCCTGACATCAGTGGTAATGGATGAAATAATAAAAATAAGTAACTCCCTATCCCCTTGCCCACCCCCCTCCCCTCCCCACCTTCTGCTCCTTCCCCATTTCAAATCACACTGACTGCAAATGGTCACGCCAGTCTGGTTCCAGGAAGTACACGCTAGTCCGAAGAAATATGGACAGAATGGAAAGAAAGTTGATCAACTCGCACGGAACTAAAAAGAAACAACCTTTTTCGTTTGGGGATGGAAGTTTTTGGGTGTCGACAGTTGTGACCAATCACTGAGCTGCTGTTACATGTTGTTGCTGATACGTAGAAGGCACTCACTGTGGGAAGGTTTTCTTACACTTATAGTCGTGAGGAGTGCGGTTTTTCGTGAGAGAGAGAGAGGGCATAACATGGCTGCTTGTAGTAAGAACTTGAGACAACCTATCACAACCTATGCCTGCCACGTATTGCTTGGTGCCTGCATTTGTATTTATTGTCACAAGTAAATTTGTAACAAAGCCAGTTAATAGTTTAAATAAGTGATATTTGTAACATGGTTTTCAGATCTATCGTCGTTAAGTCCTCAGGGCCGATCAGTTGGATGAAAAGGCAGCTGCAAAAGCATGCCACCATTTTGAATATAAATGCTCTCGATCAGGAAAAGTTTAGCCGTGACAATCCTTACATTTCTAGGCACTCCCAAAGGCTGTGGATAAGACTCCTGTTACTGACTCCTCTTGGAGCCAAAAAATACCTGTCCCCAACAATGCACGCTTTTGATTTTTTGATAATCCAGTCACACACAGTATTGAATATGGCACATGTCGCATACTGGAGTGGTTGTCATGCATGTGCACAGCGCATGCCACCACTAAATGGGGGAATGCTGTGCATGCCATCACTAAATGGGGGAATGGGGGGGGAGGTTTGGGGGAGGGTGGAGGGTGGAGGAAAGGAGATTTTTCAGTGATTTATACTAATGAGGCATATTTGCAAAATCAGTACTCTAAAATGATTAGGAGCCCTGGTCCCATGCCCAAAATTTCAGGGGCCCTGAAATATGTTGTTTCACGTGATATTAAACCTGTTTTCCAAAGTAAGTACCTGGCCATTATATCCATTAGCGAGGAGGTATAACAACCTGGGGGAACAAATTCAGATCTGATGCTTCCCACACAGTGTAGCCTAGAGGTTGCTGATATTTGCTTTAAGGATTCTGCATCACCATTAAAGCCTGTAATATTACACTTTTGTCATCATCCATCAAGGAAGATATTTTCAAGAACTTTCTCAATTCCATTATCAAAACACTCCAGAATTTCAAGTAGATTTCAAGAAGTTTAAATCAGTAAATTTGTTTTAAAGAATTTGTTAATGGTTTTTTTTTTGAATGAATGAATGAATGTATGAAAAGAACAAGTGCAGACTATGAAAGCGGTATTAGTTTTTTAAATTTTCATATTTCAAATAGCAAATCTGTCCCTTAAAGCAAAGATGAATTGGTTTATGCTTTTTCTGAGCCCTTGAAAAAAAATTAAGTCACTTAAAAAAAATAAGTCATTTAAAGAAAATAAGTCATTTAAAAATAAGTCATTTAAAAATAAGTCATTTAAAAAATAAGTCATTTAAACAAAAATAAGTCACTAAAAAAATAAGTCACTTGAGTTACTTTCCATTTTCGAAAAGCAAAGAAAGACAGGATAACATTCATTGTTAGACTTTCCTTAAATCAGTTTCCAATTTTAATAGCCCATGTGTCAGTAACATTAATGTTCTAAAATCTAAATGGTACTTGCCAAGTTTTCTTTAGTCCGCTGTTATTTATATTAATCAATTGCTAATCATCTATTTTGGACGGTATGTAGCAAACCCTTAGAGAATACCCAGAAAGTTTTCTCTGTAAATAAAGACTTGATATTTTTGGTCAAAAATTGGCCAAAAGTTGAAACAAAATCTGATAAAACATGAAGTAAAGATTCACTCTAATAAAAACCAAGATCCATATTACTTCAATTAATTTATTATTCATCTATGAAGTGTGGAAAATCAATGTTCCTTTCAATTTTCCTCCGTTTAATTTTCTTAAATCACTTTGCAGAGCAACAAAGTGGTTGGCTATATATATCAAACTATCCCTCCCCACTTGTAGTTCCCTCAAAGACATTTCACTCCACCCATTGTCGACGAAAGAACGAATTCAAACGGAGTCTGTTTTGGCAGTTTGTTCCCGGTGTATGAGTTTTCTGTCCTATACCTTTAAGCGAGTTTCAGACAATAGCCAGTCACTTTCATGTGTCACTTCCCAGTACATGCATGAGTTATATTGTGTATTTAAAGCAAGCAAAAGGAATGCCATTAAGAAGCATAATTTGCCGTCTGTTTAGTACCTAAGAGCTGGCGAGAAGGTGTTCTGGCTTCCATTCACAGTGTCATTAAGTCCATTACCACAAATCATATCAGAAGACTGTAGACAATATGCCTTCATTAATTGAGAGAGACTGCATGAGCTCTTCTCTTCTCTGCTTGCAGCAAAAGCGTTCTCTCAACTTTCTCCAGCTCGGTCTTCTCGTCTAGCTTTATCATAAAATTCGCAATTTTGCACATCCCTAAGAGGATGTGAACTAATCAGCTCGGCAGAGAGGTCTTGTGTTCGTTTATTGTTAAGATTTGGCCTTTTTTGGTTGGAATGTTTAGAACAAAATGCTAATATGTTGTATCCCTCACCCCTCTCCCCCCCCCCCCA
>JAIPMN010000437.1:0-20900 GCA_020650975.1 Apostichopus californicus
GTTTCTCTGCTCTCTTACCATTGAAAAAAGTGCTATCAAAAAAGTATAACCCATGGTTCTATTTCATAGAGTGCAATAGAGCGGATTTTGCATGCAATCGACGAGCAATCGACCAATCAAATGGCCGGAATATAATTAGGTGTTGTATAAAATAATATATCAAATAAATTAAATAGTCTAATGAACTATTGTACCAAATAAAATATGTAGCCAATATTGAAGTGTTTCATTTTGTTACCAATGAAAGAATGATTCCAACATGTCTCTGCATGTTTGTTGGTAATGTGTTCTATTCAAGTTATGTTTATAGGCTCATTGTCTAGTTTGTCAACGCACTATACAATTAATATACGTGTAGTGTTTTGATTTCTTACTGTGGAGCATCTAACAGACAATCCCATGACTGCCTGTCAAATGTTTGCTCGCAGTTAAGCATGCTTAAAAATGCTAAAATTGTAAATTGTATTTGGCAGCTTTTGAGCGATAATATTAGATCTTTGTAAGCATGTTTCCCTTTAGTTTATTGTAATTTCTCTTTACATCATTTATCTTTTCTTTCTACAGGAGTTATTGAAGGAATCCAGTGTTACATTTCTGCAGCTTGATCCAGTAGAAGTTGCAACTCAGCTTTCTTTACGTGATTACAAGATCTTCCAACGAATTGAATCCACAGATTTCATCGATAATTTGTTTGACCTACCTAGGCCTGTACAGGACTCAGATGCTCTAAAAGAATTTGAAGATGTGAGATACTCATCTTTTGCACAATATTTTCCACACTTTCCTCAGATATAATTCAAACTGCTCCAAGAAGCAGTTATGAGAATGAGAGGAGAACTTATGCCTGTCTTGTGAAACTCTTTTCTTTGAAGTTTTCTTGACTTTGCCGTTTAAACAAATGTTCAGGCTTTGATTCTTACTTCCAATGACATTGTATGACTTGTTTGTAAAACTATAACATAATTTGTACCAATCCAGTAACAAGTAAGTAGGCCCACTAATCAAGTGACCAGTAACAAGTAAGTAGGCCCACTAATCAAGTGGGGATGATGTCAATTTGTCACTTATCTTTTATATATCTATTTCTGTCTCAACAAATTTATTTCTATAAAAATGGAATGTGTTCCTGTTGATACTCACATGGTTGTGTGTAAGTTATGAACCCCTGATTCCTGCTTTCACAAAGATAGTCTAGTAACAATTGCAGCAGACTTGTTACTTTTTTTTTTGTTCTAGCTTGTCAATCTGGAGATGTTCTGGGTAGTGTCTGAGGTCTGTATTGAATCATCCATGGTCAAGAGAGCTAAAATGCTAAAACATTTTATCAAAATTGCAAGTAAGTTCAATCGAGTTGTCCTGATGTTTTTTTTATATATTTTTTTAGATATATATTTTATTATATATATATTTTTTTATCTCTCTTCTTTTTCTTTTTTTTTGGCACTTTCAGGGACAATGTAAACTTAAGTTTGTCTTAATAGACAAAGTCTATTCTCAGTGCAAATTCCACTTCAATACCGCTGTTTGGTTTGAGAAATTCAAAATAAGAGACATGTCAACCAATGTGGCTGGACTACAGATTTAAGTACAAAATGTATTATGTCAGCACCTTTCACACACAACAATGAATAGGAAAATAAGTCATTTGACCTCTTAAATAACTTTGCTATTTTTAGTTTTAATTTGTCAAATCAAATGGTGTTGGGATTCATCCTTGCATGTCCTGTTTTTTTTTTACTGAAGCTAGTTGCATAATGTTTGTTCAGATTGATTTAAGTTAAAATGCAATTGATTGCAAGTTGATTCCAAGATTTAATCTTGTGTGAATGGAACATGAAAAGGTACTTTGATGGTGATTAGTTGAAAGTGGACCACAAAATGTCTTTCTTCATAGAACTATGATATACTAACTCTTCCTTTAATGATTGTAGCACATTGAAAACAAGAAACAGAATTATGGCAGTAGGTGTTTTCTTGTTTGTTAACATAACTGGAAGTAATCATTTATATTTCCTTCAGAACATTGCAAGGACTGCCGAAATTTCAACTCTATGTTTTCACTTATAAGTGGACTAGGCCAGGGCTCAGTGAGTCGTCTCAAAAACACCTGGGATAAAGTACCAAGTAAATATATCAAGATGTTTGAAGACCTCACAGAACTTTTGGATCCATCTCGAAACATGTCCAAGTATCGAAATCTCTTGAATGCAGAAAGTGTTCAACCACCGTTGGTAAGCATTTACTTTCAGGAAAAAAACGTTCTAGAGCTAGTTCTTTGCTGAAACAGTATTAGTATTAGAAGACTAGAAAATTGAATATGCTCTTCTCAATGATGGTGGATATCAATATTGTTGTGATGAGACCTTATCAAAGGAAGTATATTTTGTTTTGATTGACTTATTATATTTCTTAAGATACAGCTGTCTTCCAGAAGTGTTTATGAGTGTTTTAATTGACACATTACCACTGTTCTGAAGCTGAACATTAAGGTGGTGTCCAGCATCTTATATTGTTTAGGTCTATGACTCATCAAGATACATAGATTTTTCATCTTGTGATATTTTTTTCAGCTTCCATTCTTTCCTGTTGTCAAGAAGGATTTAACATTTATTCATCTTGGGAACAAAACAGAGGTTGATGGGCTGATTAACTTTGAGAAGTTGAGGATGATTGCAAGAGAAGTTCGTTATATAAATAACTTGGGCAATGGTGTTTATGTAAGTAAAAGGTTATCTTTTCTGACAGCAAAGAAAGTTATGTAATGGTGTCTGTATTTGTGTATGTATCTTCTCACTGTAAAATCGGCAAGGATGTTGCCTACTCTGTTTACTTTTGTTTTATGCCCCCTGTTGTAATGATGTGTGTTATTGACAACAATTTGTATGGCATTTGCTTTAGTAACTATAGATCTATTAGTAATGATGTAGTCTAGAAGCTCTTGTCTATCTTTAATAACATCTGTTCTCTTAGCCGTTTAAGTGTTAACATTATGGAGATCATTGTGGTAAATAATATTAAGAAGATAGAGGTTAAGTATCGTAAACATTGAGATCACAAACTGTGTTTTTAGTCTGTTGGATGAAATACTTAATATCCTACAAACAACTTCACTTTTCAAATTAATGCCAAATATAGATCAGATTGGAGTTGTATAGCAGGTATTTTGCAACCCACTGACTACATTGACGAGTGCTACATGTTGTGTTTTGCTTAGTATCCCATGCATCCTAGATATTGCACAGACGTATGTTGCAGTTCAGGCTAATTGTCAGCTAATAGAGCTTACTGACTGAATGCCATTCCCATCAAACATCTTAAAGTTTACTAAACTGCATCCAGTGGAAGAGAAGATAAAAAATGTAGTTTATGAAATGAAAAGCATCAAGCTATTTTTTGGTGAAGGTCGTAGCTTTTGCTTCTATTGTTAGTTGAAGTTGATTGACTTACTACCTAGCATTTCAAGTTCATCCTTAGTGCAAGTTGGTGACAGATTCAGTTTTATTCAACAGGATGTTGAAACTTGGTCTTTATAATGAATATTGTTTACCTTTTGGTTCTGCAGGATCCTAAACATCTTCTGGTTCCTAACAGTGGTCATGGAGCAGGGGGAACTCTACCGAGGAAGAGGAGCAGAGAAAGAAGAATCTCAGCAGCACTCAACCCAAAGAAAATGTGGGAAGAGGTAGACAATAATTGATATTTAATTCATAAGCTTCATGTTAGCATTATTGAAATAAGAATATAATCAGGGGTACAGAAAGAAGAGAATAAATAGTCCAGTGACCAAATCTAGTGGGTCTGCCATCAGAAAAAAATAATTTCTTTTATAGCACCAATGGGATGAACTTTTCAAGGTTTGGGTCAATTGGAGGCAAAGTGAATTGTTTTGTTTAATTAGAAATTGTTTAGCAATGGCTACTGAGTGTGACAAGCCTGATCGAGCCCATGCAGGTTAGCAATATATGTTTTAGACAAGACAAACTATTTCTTTTGTTTCTAATGTAATAATGGTAGGCAGACAAGCAGAATATTCAGAATGGAAGCTTTATTACTTCAATAAATACTGGGAGGCTACTGTTCCATTATGTGCTGAGTGGCTGGTTAAATATTTACCAATTGGCACCATACATAAATTATATGTATGTAGTCACTCAACATATACTATTTCAGACATATTACAAATATATGACATCTGCAAGGTTTTTTAACATAAACTATTACAAATATAAACCATATGCAAGGTTTGTTGACATACTATTACAAGTATAAACCATCTGCAAGGTTTTCTAACATATACTATTACAAATATAAACCATCTGCAAGGTTTCGTTAACATATACTATTATAAATATAAACCATCTGCAAGGTTTGTCAACATATAATATTACAACTATAAACCATCTGCAAGGTTTGTTAACATATACTATTAAAAATATAAACCATCTGCAAGGTTTGTTAACATATACTATTACAAATATAAACCATCTGCAAGGTTTGTTACCGTTTACTATTACAAATTCAAATTAATTGAGAAAACCTCTTCATCAGTTTTCACTGCTAGCATCTTACAAAACATTCCTGGTAGTAAGTGTTGGGTGAGACTAAGACAAAATGTCTGCAATTTATGCAACAACCACCTGTGGTTTTGTTAATTTGAAATGTTGTGTAATACAGCTATTCATGAGATTTTACTATTGAAATATGAAATTCAGTGAATTGGAAATTTAGCATATCACCACAGTAGCTTCAAAATGCCAAGATTGTTCTGTTACAATATAAGAAGGCTTACAAAACCCTTGTTAGCAGTCTAATGTTACTGTGGCATGTGATTTGCAGCTCAACATAGTATTTGTACTTGATCAGATACTCATAGATGAAATATCAAGGTAGAACCAAGGTTGGGAGGTATAGCTTTCATTCAGAGTAGACAGCTTACATATTGTAACCCCTACAGTACAGGGTTGACATGCATTCTCAAAGATTTATGATTATCACTCCTAGCCCACTAGTGGAAAAATATGGCATTTCTCATGTTTAATTTCTCATCAATAACACAACATATTTTACCTAAACATGATAGATTATAAAGAATTACAAAAGTTTCATTTTAAAAAGAAGGTAATTTACCTCAAGAAGTCTGTGAGTAAGACATACTTGAAAGTAAGAAACTTGTGCATCCCATAGAAAGGTTAGTACTGTCTAACTTGTCTAAATGGTAATTTTCAGATTTTAACATTTTGTCAAGATGTAAATATGTATGCAGAACGATGATTTTCTACGAACATTTCGAAGTGTGTCAAATGTTAATATTCAGATTAGTTATTTTGCAATGTGTGTAAGTCGTCAATGTGCATGTCCTTTCTAGGGATCCGTACATAAATTACTGTGAGGATGTAAGATTACAAGACACCAACGTTGCAATGCACAAGCTTTGCATCTGCCTTGGTAATGACATGCTGTACTGCTGTCTGAAATCATTGCACATTGTACCTGTAAAAGATGAGCACACTTTGCAAGAATTACCACACACAAAATGTTTCATAATTAATTCGCCCTGATTCGAGATGTTGCGTTGATTGCATTGGTCATTGCAATATTACTGTAGTACAGTGCTGTACTAAATCGTGTATTATACATGTTAGCACAGGTGCTGTGCTGATAGCTTGCGATGTCATAGAGCTATTGTTGTCCTAATCAGATTTAAGTCTGTCAATAGCTTTGCATACTCTGGAATCATCTGGAAGAGGTGGAGAACATCCCACCAATGATGAGTTCTGCTTGACTGAAGAAAACTAATCCCTCTCTGTCACGGATCGAGTGTGGCCCCTTACCATGGTCTTCATGTATACTTTTGGTCTTCGTTCTAGAGAGCAAATCAAAGATCTCTAAAGGGAAGGCTCTCCTAAATGTTTGGTTTTCATTTCAGAGGTCTGCATTTCTGACACACCCATAGTATAGGAATAACTCACCTGTTTGATTGTTTTGCCAATATGGCTGCTTCAATAACAACCACACTACCCTACACTAAAGATAACAATTGGTTATCTTTGAAGTCTGAACAGTTAATTTGGCAGAAGGTATTAGAGCAAGGAGAACTCATATATATTGATGCTTTAGTTACTAACTTACTTAGCACTGTGTAGGTGATAAGACCATTACTAGGTCTCTACTAAAATGCAGCATTCTCCATTATAATGTGGCAATTAAATTGCATCCGTTGATGCAATAGCTGATACCGAGTTCACTGTTGTTTCTTTTCTTTAGTTACTAATTTAATTAGCACTGTGCAGGTGATAAGACCATTACTAGGTCTCTTCTAAAATGCAGCATTCTCCATTATGATGTGGCAATTAAATTGCATCCGTTGATGCAATAGCTGATACCGAGTTCACTGTTTGTTCTTTTCTTAATTTGTGTTTGCCAAGCTTTTCAAATGTCTTGTTGGTTATTTTTTTTGTTTATTTTTTTTTTTGCTTTGCTATTGCTTTTGTCTTTTCTTTTCTCAAAAAAGTTACAACCCCGAAAGGCCTGTTTGCAAGTGAGTTTTGGAAAGAAAGTTTACAAAGCTGTCTGCAAAAACAACCCAATTATGACTAGCCACTAACATCCCCTGTTTGGTTGGCTACTAACTATGGACAATATTGTTTAATGATGTCTTTTACATAGTAAAACAATTTGGTGGTCAGCAGTTTGGGATATGGATTAACTGTTTTGTTATGTTTACAAAGGTCATACAAATTGATTTGGCTAAATTTAGAGTTGAGAGAAAATTGAGGTTGGTACATTTGTTTAATCCTGCAAGCCTTCAACTACACAAGACTTTTGTCAGAAAGATTGGATGTTTTGTATTACTGTATGCCTATAGCAGATGCTGGAGCATTGTTAAAATGTGTTATGATAGTTCCTTCTATAAGGAGAGATGAAAAAGCATATCAAAAGTAGCATTGATGTGTGAGTTCATTTGATACATTTTTTAATAGAATATCCTACACCATAAAACGTGGTAGGGTATCTGCTGTGGCTTCACAAGTATGCATGAAATGCACATGTAGTGCCTGGTGTAGAGCAAAGCATGAAGGGAACCTATTATAAATGTCACCCTATCAATTCCTCCCTGCAGTACCCAAGGTATAGAGACATGCAGTTATAATTCATGTACCTATCAATTCTTCCCTACCCAAGGTATAGAGACATGCAGTTATAATTCATGTACCTATCAATTCTTCCCTACCCTAGGCATAGAGATATGCAGTTATAATTCATGTACCTATCAATTCTTCCCTACCCTAGGTATAGAGACATGCAGTTATAATTCATGTACCTATTAATTCTTCCCTACCCTAGGTATAGAGACATGCAGTTATAATTCATGTACCTATCAGTTTTTATTCTAATGTTACGCTTTTACATTAGCCATGCATCTTATTTGCTGTGTTGTTTTAAACGGCTTGGTGATAAATATGCCTCTTATTTAAATGAAGAGTGAACTGATTTTCTGAACCTCCTCCCCCCCCCCTCTTTTTTTTTTTGTAAATGATGGACAATGATGGCCAACAAAAATAAGCTTCTTTGGGATATACAGCATGACAAGACAAAGGCATAAGTACAGAAGTAGAAACTCCAAATGTTGATCTTAAAGTTATTTACATCTTGCTGAGATTGCTTTTAGTAAACAAAACAATTTTTGATATTTTGCAGAAGGCACAAGGAATCTATCTGATGGTGATGGCATGGGTGTGTGTATGTGTATGTAACTTCAGGAGGATAAATGAGGTACAATTCGTATTTGGTATGGAGGTTCCCCTTAGGAAGAATTGGTTTGGGATTGTTGTTGGTAATGGTCAAAGGTCATTTGAGGTCAGCATGGGTCAAAGTCTGAAAACATTGCTCACAGAATAGCTGAAGTAGAAGTTGCAGGAAGTTCAAACTTGGTTTGTAGCTTGCGGTTGGTGAGTAGACGATCTGTAGTGTTTCCCATGAAAATCTTGAAAGCATGATATCTCAAGGAAGATCCCCTATGTTTATATTTGGCTCAAGGATTTCCTGTAATTTGTTCAGCAAACCCTATTGTTTGTGGTGGAGGTCAAAGGTCATTTTGGGTCAGCAGAGGGCAAAATATGAATATATCAAAAGTGCTATCTACAGATCCAGAACATGAAAGGAGTTCATATATGCATGGTATGATAGCCTTGTGTATTGCATAGTTTGTACACAACTTAATATAGGTCAGAGTTCATTAATGTCACCAGGTGGCAAAACTTAAGCACTATGTAAATAAGATATTTCCAGATATAAAACTGCAGTAGCTGGTATATATGGCTATGGCTCATGTATTATGTGTTCAAGCCTATTGTTTTTGGTGGAGGGTACATGTCATTTGGGTTCAGCAGAAGTTACACTCTGGAAATTTTATATATGACATAAGATAGGCAGTTTTGTCAGATATCATATTGGCATATGACTTTGTATATTGAGTAGAAGAGCCCAGTAATTCTCTGTGAAGGTCCAAGGTCATTTGAGGTCAGTTAGGGGAAACCTGTAAAAACTTTGAAAGCACTGTGGCTGGATAATTTTGTTTTCAAGTTTTCAAGTCAATTTTTGTTTAAGGCTAGCAGAATTCAATCCCTGAAAATCTTCTTATTTAGGGAGTGGCCAGTAATAAGCTTTGGGTTTCAGCATGACATTTTGTGCAAGGACATGGTGTACAGGAAAGCACATAATTGATCAGACCTTAATTGATATTTTTGTTATAAAATTGAGAATGCTTGCATATTTAAGAACGTTATTATTAATTCCCATGTCAGGGTAATATTTAATTGCTCTCACTATCTTTAAGTTTATGATGCTGTTTAAGATGTCTTTGTATCTAAGGTTAGTCAGAAATTACTGCACAATGTCTTAAAATGCTCTGAATTCTCAATATTAAAGACCTCTGGAATTTACTTTGTCACAAACCACTTCAAGTAACCGATTACAGTTGCCCTTATTAGTGCTTGTTACATCAACCAGTTCATTTAGTGACAGATATTGTCCAAATATTTGCCCAAATATGATGCTGATTGGAGGTCATTTGAATTCAACAGAGGTCAAGGTCTGGAAACCTTCTTAGCTTGCAAACTGAATTATTGCTTTGATGAATGGCTTTTCTGTGTCATTAACTGTCATAGCATTTGACCTTTCCTCTTTTAAGTGGCTGAGAGAGTTGTCAACTTTCACTAATGACTGTTATCTGTCATCAACATTCAGAAGGGTAATACCTTTGCAATGATCAAGTTATCTGAAACTCTTTTCTGATGTCCTGGTACTTGACTTCAGAAGCACTTTCCTCAGTTGCTGTATCAATCAAGTGATTCCATATACAGTATAAACTTATATGGTAAGGAATCACTAAGCCTTCTGGCTTTGATGAAAGTATGAAATGAAAAGGAAACTAAAAAGACCCACCCACCACCTTACAGAGCCACTATGATAACACACATTGGAAACCTGAAACCTTGTCAACATGATATCTCAAGAAGTCAAACTTTGTTGAACTTCATATATGCTATATAGATCACCCTTAGTTAGTACAAGGACTCATCCAAATTGGTGGAGGTCAAAGGTCATTTGAGGTCAACATTAGTGAAAGTAAGAAAAAAATACTATAATAGTATAACTGGGAAAGCCAACCTCGATCAACATCGTACTTGGTATACGTATTCACCCTACTGCAAACACTTACCTTTTCCTTGCGGGAGTGAAGTTCATAAATACTCTCTAGGTCAGTTAGTGCAAATATCTTACTGGTAACAATAGTCAAACCTTGAAGATCTTGTATGCAGTCTACTAAATGGTCTCATATAGAGTGTGTCTTTAGCTTTCTGGCTCTTTATTGTATAGTAGAGGATAACGGTGGTAGTGGAAAACACTTTCATGTTATCTCAATGAAAAGTTTGATGAGTTAACCTTATGGCAAGATTAGCAACCAGTTGAAATACATATGATACTATCCAGTTTACAAGTATTACTTGTATTTATGTGTGATCTTTGTGAGTTATCTGATATGAACTTTAAGACGTTTGGCTGTCTTCCAAATCGGTCTGGTAATGATTTCTTCCCCACTTCAAACACTTTCAAGAAGAGTAAGTATGGCTCGGAATTTTGATTTATCGTAAATTTCAATCCCTCATTTCATGTAGGCCCAGATGGCACGAAGAGTCATTCTCTATTTGGAAAATGTAAAGATATTACAGGACGAGGAAGAATTGCGAGAGATGTCCCTGAAATGCGAAGCTGTGCCATCCAACACTGGTAAATTGTACTTTTGTGATTTAATGTTAGGAATGTCTATGATAGCATATCCGCAGCTGTATATATAGCTGTAAATATGTAAGTGGTGTCAAGTTCACCAGTGTACAACTACAACAATTTATTCCCTCATTTTGTTGGAGAGGCCTCTGTTTCTTATTTCATGACTTGTTATTAACTCGAAAGAGTTGTTTCAAATCATTTTCGTCTTCCCATGAGTGATTTTCAAACTTAAACCAGCTGCGACTTATGTTTAAAACTAAGACTTTTGATTGAGATGTTTGTTTCATGATTGATTTGTGCAATAATCATTTATAGCAATATCTATTGGGCCTAATACATTCGGTGGTGAAGCTCTCTGGACATTAGTGGGAATAGGGAGGTGGACCTTTTTCCTAGAAACTTGTGACAAATGTTTAACAAGACTCAACTTCTCTGAGAACTCATCATCTCGCTTCCAGACAAACTTTTGCTTTCCAAAAAAGGGTTTGTAGTGAACGATACTTCAACAGCAGAAATGAAAGTGGAAATGAAATGAAAGTATAGAAATGTCATCACGACAATGTGGCAACTAGGTCTGTCTTTCATTTAGATGCACTTTTCGATTCGATCATCATCAGTAGCACGCTGACACATCTCATTTATATATTTTTCTTATTTTTAATCATACAGGGAGTTTTGCTACTTTGCCAAGAAGAAAACCAAAGGACCCAGTATCAAACTCAACACCTTCATCTCCTTCAAACTCTCATAATCCCTCACCGACCCATTCAGCAAGTAACGTCAAACAGCAGGAAGAAAAGATGAAGCAACTGATTTACAAGGATGCTCCTAAGACATCCTTTGGTAAGATATTATTGCTAGCATCATACTCTGTGTATGGTGTGCTGATTGTTTCAGTTATCAATGATTGCATTCTCCTTGGATATTGCATTGCATACTTCAGTTACAGTGCTCTGGCTTATGTATCTCCTGATGCCCTGGCAAAGATACCTTTGACAGAATGGAAACCACTTTTCTATTGTTGTTGTTTTCTCAGTGGAATTCAATTTGTGTATTTCAGCCAATTAAGAGAGATGATACCATTCGATCACAGAACCTGACTGCTACCATTTTTCATTGACAAAAACTTCAAACTGTCCGAAACGTTCTGGAACCTTCTGTACTCATTGCACACAAACTTCACCGTTCTCAGTAACATGTTCTCTGTAACGTAACTGGTCAGACTAGCCTGTTGTAGCGTATGAAGAAATGTTTCATATGGAATGTTGCAAGAAATCCCTAAGTCTGTTGGCTTTCTGGTTTTTGTAGGTCAAATGTCAATAAAGATAGAAGTATGAAATGTAAAGGATAGCTGTGAAATTAAAACTTGATGACAGTATGCTAGATATGTATATCCCCTTTGGTGCAAGAATCTCGCTATCAGCAATGGTTCATGTAGAAAAATGTGGTAAGAAATCCTTATTGACTTGTTTTTTAGTTAAAACTTTCACCAGTACAATGGCTATACTCATTATAATCTACATGCAAAATGCTAGCAAATATTAATCATTGATAGCAATTATTAGCTTATATGATTTTTATAACCTGTTTATTGTTTAAATCCTCTCCAATCAGGTGTCACCTCACCCAAAAATTTGAAGAAAATACTGGCATTATCAGAAGAAGGGGATAAAAGAATTAAGAACATGAAGTTTGATCGAGGAACAGTATCCGAGGGCAACATCGCAGGAAGTTCTCCTCCCTCATCACCTAAGCATGGTTTTCAAAGGTAACAAGTTTGCAGAGAATCTGTGAATAAACTCATTTGGGTTTCGTACAATGGAATATAAACGGATTGCAGATGCCATCTTCAAGGTTTAGGGTTAGAAATATAGTACAAAGTAGTAGAAATTCTACCATTAAAAGGGATTCTCATCAGTAATTGTTTAGTCTAATTTGAGATCTGCTTACTAGTTTACAAAGGCTCATTATAACAGATTGAAATACTCTTCTAGTATATTGAAATGGAACATAATGAAATTGGTATTTTGTATTGAAGGAGAGCAATGCAGAAGAGTACACAACCTCAAGGAAGAGGACCCAGACAGTTGAGTCCACAGAGGTCAGATAGTGGATACGGTGGAAGTGATGCAGGATCAACCAGCAGCAGACTAGACCAGGATCCAAAGAGAAGGCATACTGTTGGTGAGTTTGGGAAATGAATTGGATTGCATGGTGGTGGCATCATGAGGTCAGGCTGGCATGAGATTAGGCCTGAGTCGGCTAGCAACAAATTGGAACTGGGTACTCGTTATCATGGGTAATGGGGACCCGTAACTTCGGACCGAATATTGAAACAAAATCGCAGAACTAGCCAAACACAATGTACAATGTACATAAATGGCAGATTACTATGCCACCTTATATTACACCTCAGAAATACACGTTTTCAATCAATACTCCTGTTGTTATGAACAACTGAATTCCATGTTTTGATGTATAATAAATAATAATGCAAATGCAAACGAAATAAAGAAAACCTTCCAAAGTAATATCAGCTGTTTCTGTAACTACGATTTAGGGTTTGCATTAGCCATGGGATTCCGGCAATTTGATTTCAAATCCCGCGTGTCAAAAGTTGCCAAGACAGGATTTCCCGTGATAAATTTCAGCTCTCGACTTGAATTAAACAGACATTACCGCTGTGACCGTGTAGCGATTCATCGCTAAACAATGGCATTTGGAATAAACGTTTAGCATAAAGCCACTTGCAATTATTTTTTGTTTGTTATCCCGTCTATAATCCATCTTTAACATCCTGTAAATTTCCTTGCCAGTCTTCCTTCTATGAAATAAATGAATGAAAACATAACAATTTTGAGAATTTCAATATTTACACATGTATGAACATATACAGCAGCTACTACCATGAGAGGAAAGCACTTGCTATCGACTAGTAGAGCTATCTGCTTGATGACAACAAAGACACATGCACTCGACAAACTGTCTGCATAAAATCCCCACAAATGTCAGACCACATGGTAGCCTAACACCACAAGTCATAGGGAAAATCTTGCCTAACCATCGGTTTGCAAAAAAAATAAAACCCACACACACTTTGCATAGCCTTGTTAAGTCCTTTCAATTAGCTGGAAATCAGCAATTGTTTGCAAGGTGTGTGCTATGTTTTGAAGAGGGAATGCAGTATTTTACGTACACTGTTGTGATGGATTGAAGGTTTCAATTTTGAGTAGTTTTCACCGGTATAATATTTTCGTTTTCGGTGTTGAGTAATTTTATCTAAACACGAAAAAGAATCGTGTAGAATGGCTTAAACATGAAATAGTAATTAAAACCATCTACACACAAAAGAAAGTTATTTCATGATATTAATCTTCCTTATTCCCATGTCTTGATTATCTACGGAATTATTGAAATCATGAATGCACTCGCATAGTAGTTACGCGATTTTCCCCCAGAGAACAGTTACCCGTTTTGTGAGTTTTCGATTTGGGTACCCAAATGTTCGGTCAGGTACCCGGATACACTACTCAGGCCTACATGAGATTAATAGAAAGAGATGTTTACACAAGAACACATCTCATTACAGTGTTAACTATGACCTGTCATAGACTCTCATGATATAAAATGTTTGAAGGCTACTGAGTTTAATGAGAGCAAGTGACGAAGACAATTAGTGAATTTATCTGGCAGGTTTGTTGTTATGAAAGCAGATTGAGGTAAAATATGTCTGGTTATATGGTCACTTGTTAGAGAGTCTCTTTCAAACATACTAGCTTTACTTTAGGGGCCTTAATTTACAGCAAGAGTGTATATGTTATGATATGGTGCTCACAGAATGAGTTGTGCATAAGATGGATTTATTGAGGGATAATTCAAGACATTGATGTATTGCCTTTAAAGCACATGTTTCTGTTTTGTTTTTATCAATACACACTTCCTATAGTCCTATTCAATTGAAATAATAATTCAATTCACATTGCAAAGTTTTTCCTATGTTAGAACACAGGCTATCAATTTTGTGATCAGCTCCTTTGTCATGGGGAGGAAAAGATTTGGCTTTCCATTGTATTTCATGCTTGACTTGTGATAACAGGGTCCATACATGGTTACACTTGCTGCTTTTAATGTTCAAAGGTGCTCAGTGGTAAAATCTTATACTTTTTAGCAAATGGTAGCTTGTGCACCTGCTTGCCTAACGTATGTTAATCACTCAAAATATTCTTATATAAACTGCTGTCATAATATTCAAGTGCACTGCTGCTTCACATTTTGTATGCGCTTTTGCAGCTATTGTTTAAAAATATATACAACACATGCCTTCATGTCAAATCTACAATACTAATAGTGCCTTTAGGATGTTCATCATCCAACTGTTCAAGATCACGCTCTCTGTCACTACCACACTTTCTACTTGTAAAAAGGGTTATTACTTATAAGCCTTTCTACCTTTCAATGCATATAAAAAAAAACAGTTGAAATATATTTACTCATCCAAATTTTTGCATACAGCACTTGGATATTAGGTGTATTAAATAATGATGCACATAATAAATGAGAATTTAGAACCCTTCTCAATCAGTTCATTCCAACATCAGTTAATATAGTAGTCAGGGATAAAGCAAACATAGCTTGCTTTTGGATATTCATGAGCTGAGTTGATATTGTTTATTATTGCAGCAAGTGGTCCTGTGTGTGCTCCAAGTCTGCTTGGTGCCAGCTATGACAGCTCTGACTCTGGTCAGCTGTCCAGCTTGGACACCACCAGTAACTCATCCTTAGGGTCTGCCTCACCTCCCGGCAGACATTCCAGCATTAAGAGAGATGGTAAGCAATCCCCATTAATACCCACAAGATAGCTAGTAGGGCAAACCTCAAACTTAAACTATATCTTCAGTAAACCTCATAAATGTAAAGTTTATTTATACCCAGTGATGTTACAATGCGTAGAAATAAGAGTAAAGGAGGTTTTTCATGAATTATACTTTGTTGCTTTGGCATGAAATTTTAATTTCATAACAAAATCTGATCTGACTTGCATGTGTATCCTCCAGTCATGTATGTAGGGAATAGCCATTGGGTTCATGTAGTTTATGGTCACATTGGTTGGGTGTCATGCTTGTTTGTCTCAGTGCTGATAAGTTGTATTGTTCTGTTTACTATATATACTTCCATTGCTTGATGTGGTAACACTGCTTGTGCAAACTGGTTTCATATGATTATTTGTGTTACACTAACTGCTCTTATTAACCTCTGTGATTTCATGCCTCTTTAAAGTCTGCAACTGCAAACCAGCCAAGTTTATAGTTTGCCTTGGAAAGTTCCTATGTTCTGACATTGTGGCACTCTATCAAGCAGTGTGTAGATTCTTTATATTTTAATGTTCTCAGTAGCTACCACTGTGGCCAGTTTATATTGTAAAGATTTTTTACACAGGAAATCAAGGAAAGTCATTCCTTCAAACTAAAAATTACATGGTTTCATAACAGATCTTCGAAAGGTTTGTCCTTAATCAACAAAAGGTAGTTCTATAAATTGTCTAATTAGCCAAAAAGGCCTTCATTTATCAATGACACAAGACAAAGGATGCTATAATGGAACAAAATAAGCCAAAAAGTTATGTATGTAAATATGTAATGCTTTACAGATTTCAAAATGATTGGTTCGCAGCCTGGAAATGCAAAGGGGAAAGGGCTTGAACGAAATAAACAATAAGATGTTTGTACTCATTAATAAACAAAATGTCAGTAAAATTGGAGTAAGGGCTATTTTGCTAGTGGCAACTGACAAGATTTGTCAATCCTTGCAAAGATGAACTTGTTACCATGAAACTTGAAGTCACATGTAACAATCAGAAATGTTCATTACCAATGTGGTTTGTGTATTATTGAGTATACTTTAATATCAATTATACAATGCAATTCTTTATTTCAAAGAATTATATAAGTCTGATTTTGAAGTTCAGGAGATTTATATAGTAGCAAAACCTAAAAGAAGTCATGAAAAGGATGTTCCTTCTTACTGTTTGATTACGTAATTAACAAAATATTTCTTGATTCTTATTCTTATTCTTACTCGTGGAGGTAAAGATAACGGACCTTTAACTAGAAACAAACACATTTCCATGACTCGTAGGAATGCCACATAATATCTTCCTAATAGTGTTCCTTTTATTAACAAGTCCGACTCTGGATACTACATGACTGTTTTATATAATCGCATGTGTATAAGAGTGCATGCAAGCCTAGAAATCTTTAGGCTTGACTTCTTGCAATGAATTCCTACAGATATTGCATAACTTGGAACAAGTCATTGGTAGGGTGATGCCATTTAGACTTTGACATTTTATTCGTAACTTGGTGTGTATAGCAAGTTCTTTACATGCTTTCCTCCTGTGCTACATCTATTTTCTTCATGTACATAGATGAATGATCATTACATGTATTCATGCGTCTTCCTTTACCTTCAGCTAATTCGCTGAAAGCACGAGTGAAGCGATACCCCTCATGTGACTATCCTCGTGCCCCACCTAGATACCAAATGGCAAAGCGGGCAGTGCCACCTCCAGGTAGTTCCATGCCCTGTACTGTTCCCACCCAAGTTGTTCCCACCTTCCACCAGTTGTCTGTTGCTTCTTCGTTGTTACACCTTACTTTCGTTTCATACCTTTTGTTCTTCACTGATGTCAGAGTTAATATACAGATGAAGTTTGATCCCGTAGGTGTAGCCTTTACATAGAACATACTGTATATTTAGACAGCTGACAGTGATATTGATCATTTTATTATGTACAATAAATATCACAGAGACAGTTAACTACTGAAAGTAGATTTCCCATTCAAGCCCGTTTTGGAGGTGTTTGTATGAAAGCAATCCAATTAGCTCTTGCAATGGCTTGGTATTATTTGATCATCAATCGTGTTTCTGAAAGAAGAAGACTGACATGACTGTTATGCCCTCGGCAGAATACAATATTAAGGAAGAAATAATAATCAAGATGCTTATGACAAAACTACTTGATGGAATTATTTTATAAAATGACAGTTATACTGGAACTCTTCTAACTTCAAAGATTGAATGAGAGCAGATATGGACCTCTATACACATAGTGTTGTAGAGTAGTTCTTCAAAGGTTTTGAAAATGGCTATGTGGTATTAACTTTCATATTAATTTTCAAACACCATTGCAATCTTTTTCTTACCCATCCATCTGTAAATACATCTTAAAATATAGCTTCTGCCATCACCTCTAATATTGTCGATATGCTTTAAGAAGTGTCTACAAAGACACGTCTTCTTGAAATGAAAACAAGTATAGCATATACAGGTATGATATGCCAGACTTACAGGATTTCATAATTAGATTCATTTTCAGTATCCATGCACTCAATTCTAATGTACTACTCTTACATTGTAATAATGATTATTGCACTTCAGTCTGCAGTTGGGAGAAAGGTTTATATGTTGTGAACAAAGAATCTGAGTTTAAACATATTTACTACATTCTGAGCTTTCCAATCAGTAAGAAAGAGATGCCTCAAGTCTGTTCCTACATGCTGTTTAGAAATTGAGGATTTCATTTCTAGCAGTGATGTTCACATCTTTATCAGCCCATTTAACTATTCATATATACATCTCATACTTTCTCAATCCAGTGTAAAAGAATTGATGGTGTCAATTTTGGAGGACACTCTTGCCAAATTAGAATATAGGAAGATTTGTATAAACTTAAACCTAAGATTTATGACATGATCACACAAGTAAACAAATTCCAACAAGACAAAATTTAAATTTATAGTGCATTCATTGTCTACTCATCATAGTGAATTTGCATTTCCATGTGTATAAGGGTGTTCATGCATAAAAATATTCATTTTTGTTCCTTCAATTTCTCATCATTGATCAAATTTTACACATTCCTGTTCCACTCCCCCATCTTCCTGTCTTTTAAATTTCCTTTATTCATTTGAATTTGTTTTTATTTTGGCTATTTGCATGTGCTTACCATACATTTGTTTTGTTCCTACCTTCTCACAGCATGTTTACACAATGAGTAAGTTCAATTGCATACAACTTGTGCATATTATGAGCTTTACTCACAGTCTCATGTTTAATTTTTTATATACTTGTTACAAGTTGCCTGCATGTTGTCAACTTTGTTATTTATAATATTTATATACTCCGAACAGTAAGTGTCATCAGTAAGTTTGTGTATACAATAGTTTTGAAAAGAAGCAAACTGCATTTGGTATCATTGTTGCTTGCAGGAAGAAAAGAAAATAGACATATACCTCACCAAACCTCCAGGCATGCCACGTGTAATCATGCACTTTTCTGTTCAAAATATTCTTGCTCTATGAAACCATAAACTGTCTGCAAATTAATGACTGTTGAATTTCATTTAAGTCTCAATAAATAATACTTTCATATGCGAAGAGATCTGCTGGCTCTTTGATGATGTCAGTTGTTAAAGTGCAACAATATGAGCTTTTAACATTTGATGTTGTAGTCATTGTTTTCTTTAGTATCCAGTTGCTATGGTTTTCCTCAATTCTGGCCCAGCTAATGCAATATGTTGTTGTACTGACATTCCTGAGTTTGCTCCTTTCATAGTCACAATTCGGACGTACTTTCATACTAGGTCCATTGCTCTCTCTTTCTTTTCAGCTCCTACTCGTCACTTCTCCACCTCTTCCCAAGAGATGATGGAAAGGAAGCCACCAGACTACGAAGAGGCCGCAAGAAGAGCAAGTGAGTATGTCACTTTTATACTTTTTTAGCTTCATCCTTTCCATTATTTTGTGCCATCAGCAGCTCCTAACACACACTTACTGATCCCTGTGCTGCCTGCACCTTGCACAAACTGCCCTAGTAAGTAACAAGTTCTACTTTTCCGTTCAGCACTTACCTTTACGCATGATTCCTCCTATCGTTTTGATGTCTTTCTAACTATATTTTCCAATAAATTCTAACCAGCTTTTTTAGTTTACCCTTGCATGCACTATGCTTGTACCATATCAAGCAGCCTCAGGTCCTGTGTGAAGTAAACTTCCATTTATGAAGCACCTATTCTTTTCTCCTCTTACAGAGATACGTAACTCCTTCAAAATGTTTGACACCACATTAACATTCCCTATCCTTGCATGATGCTCATTTCCACTGAGTGAGGGCACACACATCAGTCCTAAATGTTCTATATGATAAATCCTTGCATGATGCTCATTTCCACTGAGTGAGGGTACACACATCAGTCCTAAATGTTCTATATGATAAATCCTTGTAGCTGCCTCTCTAATCCACTCAATTAACCTTAGAATGAGAATTGAATAGCAATGAGGATCTTAAGCTGAATAATCCACATTCCTGAGTTACTAAGTAGTATATGTTTCAGTTTTACTGGTAAAGTTACCCTGTGAATTGTTTTGAATGATCATGAAAGTCAATTCTTAGCTCTATTGCCTATTGGCATAGCCAATGGTGCCTATGCAATGCCACTATATGTTTCAGTGTAAGTGTGCCACTATAAGCCACTATATGCCACTATAAGTGTCACTATATGTCTGTCTATCCCTCTATGTAGCAGCTGTCTTTCTATATATTTATATATCTGTATGTCTGTCTCTGTATGTATTTGTCTATGTATCTACCTCTGTCCTGCTTATAATAAGGAACCTTGACATATTCAGTTCAGATTATTGTATGATGGATTAAGTTTACCTCTAGCAGTCCTTTTGATCCAGTTCAAAGGTACTCACCTTAATACAAAAAGGAATGGAAATTAATGGCTTCTGCAATGTCGACTTAGGTTGTGAATGTAGGATACCTTTGTTTCTATCCGACCAAATGCTTTGCATGTCAGGGCCCTTTGATAATGGGCTACTGTAAAGGTATACAATGATTGACAAGGCTCTGTCATAATGGGATCTTGTAAAGGGTTACAGTAATTGTCAGGGCTCTCTCATAATGGGCTACTGTAAAGGGATACAGTAATTGTCAGGGCTCTCTCATAATGGGCTACTGTAAAGAGAAACATTAATGCAAAAAATACTAGATATCTTCAATTTGTCACAAACCTTAATAATCTTTTTATTTAATGACATTGTTTGTATTAACCAGATTCATAATACCATAAACATAGCATAGCAGTCTACCATGAGTTTTGGTATTATCAAGCAATGTTGCTTTTGCTTTACTTGACAGTTACATTGAATGGATTGAAACGAACTGATTCGAATATGAAGCCACAGTGTCATGGTTCAGTGTTTATTGCACGTTTTGATATCAAACATGGCACAGACAAACAGAAAACCAGTTGGTTTGGAGAACCAACTACCTCAGGTTGCTTGTACTTCTCTGAACATTATTCTCTACAAATCACTAAAGACTAGGTGGTGACTGGTAATAATAAGGTAACATTAAACACATGTGTTTCTTTATCTAATCTTTTGTTAATGTATTACTCTTTCAGGACAGCTCAGTGGCTCTCAGGGGGAAGCATATGACTACTTGGACTCCGGTGAGTGTAAAACATTAAATATTGTAAAAGCCATATTATGTACATTATTGTACAGACATATTCCTTGTTAGATGTAGTATTGTGTACATTATTG